>VZRV01001981.1:426215-443591 GCA_013398115.1 Falcunculus frontatus
CCGCGACTCTTGAACCGCCCAATGGGCGCGCGCGGCGTCACGGCCGCGCCGGATGGGGCGGGCGGGGCACGGACGGGCGGACACAGGGACGGACAGACAGACACAGGCGGACACGGAGGGCGGGGAGCCCGTGGGGAGGGAAGGTGGCTGCCTGGGACACCAGGCCCCGCACCCGCCCAAGGGAGGGAGAGAAGTGCCTCGGGCCTTCCCGCCGGGAAACGTGTGTGGGAAGCGTGCTGGAGCTTGCCCAGCCAGGCTCCTGAACGTGTCCCGGGAAGAGCGGCCGAGGGAGAGCGGGGGTTTAGTCGGGAGAAAAGCAGGCTCGGGGGGCAGACCTCATCACTCTCTACAACTCAACAAAAGGAGGGTGTAGGTAGGTGCCCGCAGTGAGGGGGCAAGAGGAAATGGCCTCAAGATGAGACCGGGGAGATTTAGATTATCAAAGAATCAGAGACCACAAAGCTAATCTTGATCCAGCCATCCTGCCATGGGGAGGGATACCTTCCACTAGACCAGGTTGCTCAGAGCTCCATCGACCTGGCCTTTAACATTTCCAGGAATGGGGCATCCAAAGCTTCTCCGGGCAACCTGTGCCAGGGCCTCACCACCCTCAGATTAGACAATTAGGAAAAAAATCGTCACTGTGAGGCTGGAATAGGTTGCCCAGGGAGGTGGTGGAGTCACCGTCCCTGAAGGTGTTTAGGAGGTGTCTGGATCTGGTGCTGGGGGGTGTGGTTTAGGGGTTAAGGTGATAATGACAAGTTGATGGTTGAACTTGATGCTCTCAACGGTCTCTTCCACCCTTGATGGTTTTATGCCACTTAAATGGAATTGGTCTTTTTTTACTTGTGAACAGATCTCCATCTCCACGAGCTGCTTCATCTCTTCTAATTTTAAATAAAAACCGAGTGAGAAGGTAGGTGGAGTTTTGAAAGGAAGCACAGGGACGCTGGGGAAGCATGGAGGAAGTTTAATGCCATCCATCCCTAAACAAGAGTTTAAATGCAGCTGTCTTCAGTCTAAATTTCAGAGTTCTCCCCCCTCTCTTTATACACCAGCTACATCAAGTCTGGTGATATTCTCATGCCACATTCTGAACACAACAGGCAAAACTAAGTTAGGTACAGCTTAAACACATAGATTTCTCCCAGATCCATCCAAGTCTCTGGAAACCAGTTTCTTCATCCATTCTTGCAGCTGAGGGACAGGCTACTCCATGTAGTCCTTAACAGTAATGAAAACATTTTTGCCAAAAGGATATTTGGTATTTACATCTGATCATTCTTGAGCTATTATATTAACACTGTACATAAAACCTCTGCACACAGGTAACATACACAACAGTTTATATGAAGTTTACGACTGTATCCAATATGATAATAAATATGAATAAAACCTAAGAACTGACAGTACAACAAAAGACTGAAAGTGTTTTTCTTAAAAAGTGTTTTGGACTTGATACTGAAATGCCTTGGTTAAAACCGGAAAAATTACTCTGTCTTGTCCTTGTCAGGCAGCATCAAAAAAAGCTATCAATCCATCTTGATCACAGCCATCCAGGATTTCCAGAAGGAGAGGAACTTTGGTTTTCACATTGGTGCCTTTAAATTTAAATTTATCTATGAAGAGATCTGTGATCATACCTGCAAAGGTAAAGTTCCAGAAATTATAATTTGCCTTGTTTTCAGTAGGAGGTATCTACTTTTAGCTCATGATTATGTACCAACTATTCCAGTTGTTAGAAGACTTTTTTAACTTCATGTTTTAAACAATGGTTTAATTGTAAACAAATCCAAGCCACTTAACTTTTATACATTCTTAAATGCCATCCTGAATTTGAACGCTATATTTAACCATGTCCATAAAGACAAGAATAATCTAAATATAAGCAGCTGTCTATTTCAGCCATGTCTCTGGACATTAAGCACCATTTAAATAAAGCTGAATTATCAACAAACCATAAAGTCTCTCGAGATGTGCAGGTTGTCTCTTGTATTCCTCCAGCAGCTGATCTGCCTCTTCCAAAATGCTGCGGTATTTTGGGAGCAGGAAGTCCACGTTCCCTTCATGAACTTGTAATTCCTCAAAGACAGTTTAAAATGGTAAGAACTAACAGCAGGTAAGTATCATAAGAGCAGGTAAGAAGAAATCAGGTTTGGGTATGTCAGAAGGAAGTACTTCAAAGGGAAGACAATCCCCTTCTAAACTAACAAGTGTTATTTTCAGAGTGCCTCATTTTCTAGTCTACTGATGAAATGCCAGATGTCACTTGTCACTTCATAGACTGGATTCTCAAAATCCTCTGTATTACAGCTTCCAGCTGAGCCAGAACTGGATCACATCATACAGACTCAAGCCTTGACCATACTTGTTCTAAAAATGAAGGTAAATTCCTAAGAAAGTGTAGCACACACTGAAGTCTGAAGGTAAAAGTAAACTCTCAAAGTATCACTCAGTTTGTGACAGCAAGAAGTTTTGAAGGCCTCTTCTAAAATGCCAGAAGACCAATTTGGGATGGTCGATAGCAGAGATCTTTCTATCCTCCACAGAAAGACACTTCTGTTCTAGACAAGAGGTAATTATGCTGTGCACTGTGAGTCTGCTGGGATAACAGCTTTCATCAATCATTAGATTATTTTACTGCCTATCAATAAGTTATCATCCAAAAACTGAGTGACAAAATAATTTGTCAAAGATTTGCTGCCTAAAAAAAGCCTAAACCAAGCAGGATGTACAACACCATTATTATTGCACAAACACAATATGCATTAAGAATGAATTCTCTATTGTTGTTTACATCCCTGGTTTGCCAAACCAAGCCCAAGTAAAACCGTTTTAGTGATAATAAAGATTCCCACTGTTCTCATTGGTAGCCAGCTTTTCTACTATCTAAAGAATTCTGACAAGTATTTGATGCCCCCAAAAGGAAAAGAGAGAATTGGTTGTCCATTTTCACCTCCTCTCCCATTAAATAAAAAATACGAACTTGATGATGGTGAGTTTTTAACAGCAAAATCCTGGTTGTTGGAAAAGAAGTCCAAGAACTGCCTAACTGGTACCTCCCAAAGACTGTTGAGGAGGGTATTAAGCAAAAGATCGAAAAGCAGATGATTCAGAAATGATGAGATAGTGGTATGAAGTTCCAAAGCAAAGAAGCTGCATCTGGCCTGGATGATTTAAAAAACTATAAATGTTGGTGGAAAGAGAGACAGAAGGAGCTGGAAAATAACAGCAGGCTAGAAGAGAACATTAGATGATAAAGCTGGCTGCCCTTCTGCTGTCCAATCTAAGTATCATCAACATGAGCCAGTAATCTTACATGTTATTCACTAGTTATATGGCAAAAAAGAGAATTTTCCTTGAAGAAATTTGTCTCCGGGACACTTAAAATACATGCTTTAATTTAATTTAAGGGAACAGGAAGGGAACAGATTCCCACATGACACAAACCTGACCTGAGCCATGGTTTGGTATCTGACAGCATAATCCCCCATAAAAATCAAACCCCAAGAGTTCAGATACTTACTCTCAAAGCATCTATTAAGTGAACCTTCTTGGCCAGCAGCTGCTGATACTCTAATTTAGGGTGGATAAGCTTTAACGTGTGCCTCACAGATTCTTCATTTACATCTAGCAGGGAGTAAAAAAGGACCCCAACAAGCCAATGAGCACTGCATACTCCATTTATGGGAATATCAAATGAACTGAAGGACAACAAAATAGAGAAGAAATTTTTACCGTATGATATCTTGAGATTAATCTTCCTTTTAGTAGCCTCTTTGGAAAGCACATCTTTGAGGATGGATATTGTAGAGATGTTGTCTGATTTAAAATATCCCTCACCTTTTCTACAAAGGAAGAAAAATTTTAAATGAACAAACTTAAACACATACGCAGGCATTAGGTTTAGTAATTGTATTTTACCTGTAGGTAGTTTCCAGCTGTGTTCCCAGGAAGGTGTTCTGAAAATAAAAGGTGATGCACTCTCCTGCAGGAGTCTTTTCAGGCACCTCAGGCAAGCAAAACACAACCCAGGAGTGGATTTCAGCAAAACTGAACTGGCCTTTGAGCATCAGTGTATTCATGGGCCTGTGACATTGTGAAATTAAAAGAAGAAAAAAGACAGTTAAGAAGGAGGGACACTGTCCATGTAAAAAAAGTTTAGTTCCACATGGTGGTTTCCTTTTAATCAGCACCTTGTAAAAAGTCAGGTCTCTCCCTAAGTACAGATACATGTTGCAGATTACAGCTTTTTTTCTGTACTTCAAGATGCAAAGCTTTACAAGCACATTCAAGTTCTACCTCCTACTAGGCATGTCAGATCTGGAATAAAAAAAACAAGTTGGAAGTTTTTGATGTCCCGTTGCAAGTTGTTAAACCTGAAATTTAGGACAAAGGTAAATAACTGACAACAGCAAATATGACTAAGATCCTCAGGAGCCTCCCGTGCTGTAAACCCCAGACGTAGCATTTTTATCAAGAACAAGGCACAGTGGAGCTCATTTGCACACTGAGGCCTTTGGTATTATCTCTTCAGTCTTTCAGTTTTGATTTGAACAAGCAGATCCTTGGAGGCAATACGAGATGTTAGCGGAGGGCACGCAAAAATCCATTAGAAATTGTGTAAAATACTAAATTCCTATAACACAGAGATAAAGGTAAAAAAAGTCTTGGATCAGTTTTGCAGCCAAATTAGCTGTGAGAAAAAAGTTAGAGGAAAAGGGTGGAGCAGAGAATGAGGCTGAAACTGAAAAGACACAGTTACCTCCAGAGGAGAGTTTCCTTTCTACCACACCCTCAGCTCTACTAACACATGGGGCCGAACTATAACCCAGGGCAGTAAAATGAAAAATAACCCCAAAACAAGAATGAAGAATGGCAAAGAACCTATTTAAACCATAATTTCTATTAAGAAAGCCATGAAATGGAACTACAGGCTGAAAAGTGTAGGTTAGGGGTTAGAAATTCCATACTTAAATTGACAGAGCAAATGTTTCTGCTGGATTGTGTCATTTTTTCCAAGAGAAAAAAGGCATTGATTTTTCTTTGCAAATACCTGTCTTGGTCAATAGAATGAGTTCTCTGGTGAAGTGAGAGTGGCTTAATTTGATATTGATGAACTTGACAGGTTTTTGGTTGAATCCTGGGAGTTACATATGCCTGAAGTGTCCCATACTGTCCTTCAATCGAGCGAACCTGCAGAGAGAAAAGAAGGACCCACAGAAAAGAAGAAAAGGGATAAGATTATTTTACTGCTGTTTGGAAATTTGGTGAATATTCAAAGTATGTTAAAGAAATACTGTAGTACTTCAAGAATATTTAGAGTATTGTATTGGTAGTGCCAATATAAATAAAGGAGTTTTAAAACAAGATGAAGCAATGTCTAATGAAATGCTGCTGGATTAGATGAATTAAATATTAATAAAATAACACCCACTAACTAATTTTCTGATATTCTAAAATAAAAAGCCTCAAAAGTGAGAGTTTTACATAAATATGTATCAGATTAGCAAGCTCCAGTAAAAAAGAGAAAACCTCATGCCTGTGTGCACACTGAGGATTTTCCTAATCAGGATTTCCTTCATTACTTCCCCTGCTTATTGCCATAAAATGTGTGAATTTGGTGGATCCTTAAAAATAAACTCCAAAACACCCACATGCCTTTAGTGGAATAAGCATGGAATGACAGGATTTGCTTCCTCTCCAAAATACAACTTGAGTCTGTATTCCCTTGTTAGTTCCAAATGTAACTTCCTTCAAACACTTCAGAGGATAAACAGTGCCAGAGACTTCTCTCCCACACCTCTCTCTGCTTTAAGTTCCACACATTGCCTTCAGAATTCAGTATTTTCCCAGTATCTGTGATGTCCCCACTGCTTTCATCTTAGGGATGCTCAAAAGGACCCCAGGCTCTCCTCTAACCTATTTTTAGAAGCCTTTAGAAACCCTAAGACAAATAAAAAAGGAACACAAGCCCCAGGTTAGAAGGTTCTCAGGAAAGAACCAGCAGTAGAAACTGGACTGATCCAGGCAGAGAACTCTCCATTCCAAAGCAGGAATGACCTGCTAAATTAACCTAAATTAATTTATTGTGGAAGATATTTTTGAGCATTTTACCTTAAGTTCAAGTCTCGTTGTATTTGCCTGGCATCTGTAAGTTGCAAGAAGAAAGTTGCTATTTGGCTGCAAACAGGAAAAAAAAACAAATCAGGAAAATAATACAAAATAGGCCTGTGGATTCACAAAATTTCTACTGGTCTGTTTTAACTGTAGACATGTTACAGTAAAGTTTTTGCTATGCATGTACAGCTATTTACAAGAGTTAAAATGCAAAAAAGCAATCCTTGGTTCCCCTGAATGTTCCAATTAGCTTTTATTATGGTAGAGTTTAAAGAAATTATAATCTCTGCATAAGGAGAATACAACCAAAGCCTCTTATATTCTTTATTATCTCTACAAAGATTATATAGATACCTACTTTTCATCTGAAAAATGCATGTCAGCCTGCCCCACTCATCTACAAAACCAGTTCAACATTCAAAAACTAAAGCAGGATCAGTAAGAAAATATACCAGAAAAAGTGCTAAATTAATCATCATAAATGGCAAGAAACCTAAAATAAAAAGCTGATTTCTGGGAGCTCCAGGGCAGAACAATGATGTGCACATTCAGTTCTTAAAACTAAAATAAAGGACTGTTAGAAGGAAAAAGATTTTACAGAAGATTTTCATAAATCCTAAGGTAGTTTCTGGATTTTCCCCTCGGCCCTCAGTGTCAATAGTAATTCTACAGCTATTTAAGTCTGTAGTTATTATATATTAAAAAAAGCATGCAAACATTTGACTCCCCACACAGCAGAATTGTCACATTCTAAAGATGTTTTTCAGAAATTAACTAAGTAAGAAACATAACACTCTTCACCTAAATTACTTGGCAGTAAATGTATGTGATTCTATGAAATCCAGAGAAGACAGCAATACTGAATGTGTCTCTCACAATCCTCCTCAGGAACAAAAAAAAAAAAAGGGAAGAGAGCAGATATTTTTGCACATATTTAGGTTTGCCTTACATCAGGACCTGCTACTGACTCCTAACTCTGCAGTGTCTCTAATGAAGCTGTGCTCTCCACAATTGCCAAGTGAGTAGTTCAACTGAATGTATTTAAAATCAGAAATACATAAATCCAAGTTCTACTTTTACTACACAGTACTAATTGTTTTCACCTCGCAATCTCTACAAACATCACCTCTGTTTCACTCACCTCAGAATCACAGCTGCTAAAACTAACAACGGCAGAATTTTTATCCACATCCAGCAAATCTAGTGGGGCATCACTCTGCAGCACACGGGAGGAAAGAAAAATAAAGAGCTTACAGTTCTGAGTAGCTCCAAGTGCATTTATCCTCTAACTGTCATCAATCTTTTTAATAAGGGAGAGACAAGAAGATTGCTTCATCTGAGAGGCAAAAGCCTAACAGACATGCAGCTTACTACTTAATCCTGGAGTAACATGATGATCTTTCTCTTACTCCCTTACAGAGTCCTGAACTCCTGGGGGGCTGGCTTACCACAACTTCAGTGTAAAATCTGTAACCATCTTTCAGACATGAAAGGTAGATTAAACAATTTCATTATTCCCCATTTAGCTATGGAAACAACAGATATTATAGAGTGGCAAATTAGCTGTAGCTTAGCATTGCTCTGTAACATCCTTAATAAAAACAGGATTTTTATTAAGAAGTGAAAAATAAAATCCTACAGTAGTTCTTTCCCATTTGTTGCAGCAAACTCGCCTCATAAATTCCTCCTTGTCACATTTTTCTCCTCATGCATTTCCCAGAAGAAGGTAATTCAGTACTGCTACTCTTTCTGACTACCAAAGATGACATTAATTTCAGCTGATATAGTAGGAGGAATAATTAATTAAGGTTGCTGTGATGGGCAGGAGTATATATCTCCCCAACTGCACACAAATCAGATGCTGTTCCACACTCAAAGTGCACAGGTGGCCCATAACATTCTGAAATTAATTTTCCACTACAGAGGGTACTTAACTGGCAAGTGAGAATGTGCACCCCATTTAATTGGTGTTTAAATAAGAACATGCAAAAAGCAAACACAAAGTTACAAAGAAACCTTCTGTTACAGCAGGCACTGCGGTTTATTTTGGTAATGTAGCATTGCTCTGCTCAATAAAAGTTTGTTGTATTTGTTCCCTAACAAGCATTTACAGCAGTTAGTTCAACACTGCAACATTGAACGCTTCAGTTCCCGCTTGCAACAATTCATACTTTTAAAAAACCAGGTTCTTAAGATGCTGTAACTTGGCTTTTTGAACTAGACAGTCTCTGAGTGTTTTATTTATGCATCAACGAGAACAAAGCCCCACTGACCTGCACCAGGACATTATCTATGGCTGTCTGCACCTCCAGGATGAGGCTGTAGCTGGCATCATCCTTGTTCAGTGTGAATTTGTCATTCACACTGAATGCAGGTACTGAGGAAACTGCAGTGCTGGATTGAGAGGACTGCTGGTATTTCTCCCGTTCCTGAAGTACTTTTATCTGCAACTGTTCCAATTCATTCCTAGAAAAGGGAAACCACTCATAATGTCTTTAAAAAAGGCAACTATAAAAGCTACCCTAGAAATTAAGTAGATTAAGCTTGCAAGGCAATCATGTTTATCTCCTGTCCTCAATTTTCCAGCCACAAGTGACTGATGACTCCCCTTCCACATACTTAGCAATGATAAAATATAAACTCTATCACATGGACACGGAAATTTTACATGTTCCTTGCCAAAAGAGGTTTCTTGAGACACAGGAAAGGACAATCTTTCTCCTTCAAGAGTACAATGCATTTTGAATAATATGGTAGTGACTTCTTTCCTGCCATCATTTAGAAGCTGTAGAGCAGCACAGAAGAAAGGAATTTTATCTTGCTGATACTGAGGCAGAAAGCATTAAGACATCATCATGTGAAGACAAGACAGAAAAAGCCCGTGAAAGAGGCTGCTATTCATTTCTACTTTGAAAAGGTTTGATTCTACTTCTAGATATATTAATGACAAAGAAAAGCCAGTGAGATAGGAAGGAGAGATGACATTTCAGCTTCCAACATTTCAATTCTTCCATTTAAATTTCTTTCTAGCGCAATTACCTTAAGGATGAAATCTTGCTCTGCATTTCTTGACTTAATTTTAGTTCTTCACCTGATCCACCTTCTCTATGGACAGGTTCTGTAGTCAGTCCTGTCAGCCAGCCTAAACCAATATATGAAGTTTATATTCCTTATAAGCTAAAAAGAAAATTCTACACTCAGCTATTGTATGTGTGGAGGGATGTTTTTTCCACACACTGGGTAGAGAGAATTGAGCCTAATTTAATCCTTTTTTGTAGGATTAATCCTAGACTCTGAGCATCATTTTTTATGGGTTTCATTCTTAAATTGGAAAACAGTACTTTTTTTTTTTCATTAAGTACTTTGAGCAATAAATCCCTCTGCAACAGTTTTTAACTGAGCACTTTGATTTTTTTCTCATCTCTCTTTTTCTGACAAAACCTTGAATTATTGGCAGTACTATAGCTGAAAACAAAACAAAAGCTGTGCAATGTGTTTATAGCAAACTGTATGCTGTTCAGTGGGCTTAAAGATTGAAGGCTGCTGCTTGAAAAAAGGTATAGTTTTGCTTACTAAATTACATTTATTTATAAAAGTAAATACTAATTGATTACATTCTGATACCTCAGGCACGATATGCAGACATGAATGGGTGTTTACAGCTCTGGTTACCTGCCAAAATCAGTCTAGTGCACATCCTACCACAATTCACCTTTGAAAGCCCACAGGGGAATACAGGCTTTCACTTTTTCCCTTTCTTCTATGATCCATGGATCTTTACAACATTCCCACTAGAAGAAGCCACAAAGGACTTAGGCTACAACAGTATTGTGGCCAATCATACCAAAACAATTCATATGAGGTCAGGTGTAAGAGTCTTTTGAACACCCAAAAATGTTTAAATGAGGTACTTGGAACACCATTATTTCTCAGTGACTGACTGAGGATTGTATCTTGCCAAATGATGTGATTTTCATGGCAAGAAGTTTCAACAGGTTAAATTTTAGAGCTGAAGGTAACTAAAGAGAGAGAATTAGCAATATTTTAGCTCCCAGCAGCTGACATATGCAGCATGTTTATCATGGCCTCTGTTACAGTCAGGCCAATAGCTCAAGTCTTAGAGAGGAGCTGCTGAGATGCCTCACATGGGGGAGCTTTATTTTCTAGAAAAATCAAAATCAAGCCCATTTAAAGCACCGTGAAGCTGAAAAGGAATGAAATTCCATAAAAGACAGAAAAATAAAAGAAAAACATGCTTGTCTATCAACACTTTTAATATATATTAAAAAATCATAAATAATTCCCTCAGACATACTCATTCCATCACAGTAAGGCAATGGTTTACACCAAAGTATAGCCAATCACTGTGTTACACATGATGAATATCTTAAAATATAAAATCCCCATACTTTAAGTGTAGGAAACATTTTTTTAAAGTGTAAATATTAAATCAGAAGAGATCTTTTCAACAAAACGTTGTGCTGGTTCCAATCAGAACACAACATTTTAAGAGACGTGAGCTGCACTAAGAACATAACCTGCTTCATTTTATCACCTCACCACACGTGGCATTTATTGTATCAGTGATATGAAGCTTACCTGAGTATGTTGCTGCTAAAATTTCATCATAGCCATCTTTTCCCACACAGCCACCCTGGATTGATGCAATGCTCTCTGATAAAGCCTTCAAATAAACACATTCAAGCAGAGGGAAATATCACTGCACTCGTTTT
Source organism: Falcunculus frontatus (assembly GCA_013398115.1). Lineage (NCBI taxonomy): Eukaryota > Metazoa > Chordata > Aves > Passeriformes > Falcunculus > Falcunculus frontatus. The sequence continues at coordinate 437,069 of VZRV01001981.1, forward strand.
AGAAGTTGTTTAGAAGATTCTACTCCACATAACAAACACATTAAGAAGTTGAAAGCAAAACATCGATAGACAATGTTTTTCCAGCAGGAATTTGCAATCCGACTGAAATGAAACGATCACTCTGGATCCAATTACTATTTTAAACAATTCATAACCAAAGTAATTATGCTCAGTGAAGCCCTGAGAGCTTCCATTTATTACTCTGTAAATCACAGACTACACACAACACTCTCAGTTTTTTCACTGAGAGAGCAGCTCTGCATTAGGTTACACCCAGCAGTCAACTGAGCCAAAGCTTAAACACACACTCTCTACATTATTTTGATTTTTCATCAAATCAGGATACTTCGCTGTCTGGTTCTTACACCTTTACCGCACTGATTTCAAGTTCATAATGTCAATGTTACAAACCTCTTAATTAAAAACAAACCACAGATTTTAGTAGTAGTGATCATGAGAGTTTTGAAACACAGATTATTTTTTTTATTAATGTCTTTTTCCAGCGGAGTATGAAAGACGTGGACTTACATAATCATGTCGAAGGACAGGATCATCAGCACTCTCAAAGTTATAGATCTCTATCATTCCATCATCTCGTCCAACAAGTAATTCCTTAACTCCATCTCCCAGAATGTCAAAACTATCAATACACAGAACACCTATGAAAAAGAAAACAAAGCCATTTGCTTCATCTTTATTAGTTTATGACACAATCATACACAGGCCACGCTCAGTTACATGGAAAGAGACTCCTGGCCAGCTTTTAAGGTGTTAATAATGACATTGCTGGATGAGTCCTCGAGAGGGCTGGAGTCCCTCCCCTGTGCTTCAGGTTCAAGGTTAACTTTTACGGCTCCATATTTCACAGAAAGACTAAGGACATACGAAGAAGCATTTAAAGAAAATAATGTGGTGATAACTCTTATAATTAAATAAAAATGTATATATACATTCCATTCCTGATCTTCTCCTTTACAAAGCAGTATGGGCTCACAGATGCTGCAGAAGCAGCATACCAGAGGTAAAACTGGGTAAGTTTTGATCGGTTAGACCTTATTGTGGAGACATATTCCACCTTCAGACAAAACCCCTTGTTATGACTCTTTAGAGCCCTTCAAACCATTGAACATCTGATAAATCTGGCAGGTAAATTTGCCACATATGCACACACTTAGAAAAATGATAAACATCTCAATCAATCATATTTGAATCAACGCTGTTTTACAGACACCACTTTAAAAATAGTGTAAAAGCAAAAGCTTGTTAAAATACTGCAAATAATATGAACACAAAACCCAAAGCAAGACAAACTGATTAAAAGTATATGTCAGAAAATCAGAAAAGAGGAAGAGACCTTAGTCATATTACTATCACATACTGACATAATCACAATATGCCTCCAAAGCTAGCTATGAACAAGATTTCCTGATTATCCTACTTGTAACAAATCCTCAGGTATGCTGGAAAACTGAAGAGTGAGAGATTGAGACACACACCTCCTCTCTTCTTTTCATTTCCAACTTCCCACTTTGGTATTGCCTTGGTACCAGTAATCTGGGTGAGACCCAGTTTCCCATCAGAAGTTCCATACACAATTTCTTCCCCAGAATCACCTAAACACAGAAACCGAACTTAGAATCGATAAAATCATGCACACTGATTTTAAAATGTTGTGTAGTTACACTCTTACAGCCCATGGGAAAAGAAAACAATAAATTAGTGATGTGCAACAGAACTGTCAGGCTTCAAACACAAAAATAAATCCATGGAAACTGCACCCATTCTGGTAATTTCCTCATGGCTATCACTATTCTGTGTATGGCTGCACTCGTGCCCTGAAGTTCTACCTAAAAACCACTCAAAATCCAATACTTCATATTTCAGCAAAGTTGGGCTATTCAATGGCCTTTACAGAAGAAAAACAGAGAAATCCCTTCAGAACACACATCCAATAGTGAATGTTGTGCTGAAATTTCAGCAATTAAGAACTACTTTTCCAAACCAGCTCTGGATGTTTGTCACATAACCTAACTGAAACTAAATTAAGCACCAGATTAACACCCTAAAGCGATTTCTATGAGGTTAGAGCAGATTAGCAAGAAGGATGATCAAACTATTTTAAGTTTGAACCTTCCAGTCTTAGTTTATGTCAGCTCTATTCAATATTCTCAGCCATCCATGTATTCCAGTTATGGAATCCATGTGTAAGAGAAATACAAACCCAAAACCTGGACACGGCCCCCAAAAGTCCAGTTTGTATTTGCACAGTGAGACCCCTCATATCTCACTGCTGTTGTAAAAGGCCTTCAACTGAATGTGAATATAATTCAGAACTGTCTAAAACAGTCATATCTATGTGTCTATATTTAACGCAATGTAAAAAAACTACTTCACATAGTTTCCTGCTGAATTTATAATAGCAGCTTAAAAATCAAGACAAAATAATTAACAAAGACAAGCTATAAACCTTAAAAATATAGTAAAATAATATTATTTAGCTATGTGTGTATTCAAAATCTTGTTACCCCCATTTCCATTGCTCAGAGCAAGAACAGTAGGTGGCCCAGGAACTTCTATTTCATAGAGCAAATCAGATCCCTGAAGACAAACAGAACAATCTTGAATGAATTTGTTAAAAAATCCAAAAAACCCACAACCAAAACTACAAAAAAAGAACAACCCCAAAACACCAGCCCCACAAATCAAACCAAAGCCCCACAATGACAAAATTATTACGGATCATACTAACAGGTAAGATTTACTTATTCAAACTCTTATGGGAGGACCATTTCTAAGCCAAAACCGGGGTGAAGTTTGTAGAAATAAAACACAGGACTCTTGAAACACGTTGCTATCATTAAAAATGATCCAGGAACTCGTCTGGCAATTTAATTTGTTAAACCACTTAGTATCACTCAGACTTGTCGCAAGAGTAATTTATGAGAGCAAGAATTCCCAAAGTTGTAAAGACTTAAGGAAATCAAATGTGTACGTGAGCACTTTTAGTTAGAAGGGACCAATGTGTCATTACTTCCACTACGAATTCCAAAACCTGTTTATAGTGGTTTTATTAATCCTCATTTTTTGCAAGTTTATGATAATGATTTTCCTTTAAAAGAACTGAAGAAAGGGAATGCACCAGCAGCAACACTGTCAAGTAAGGCACAATATACTGATCCTTATGATGTTTAAGCCATGCTGATATGCTGATTCCCTTAATGATTAGTCCAATTCCACAGCATCAATACATAAAACATAAAGAAGGAAGCATTTTAACCTGTAACACCCTGAGGACTCTGTCCTGACACGCAAGCACCGGTGTGATGCAGTTCACTTTGTCTACAGGAAGGCAGAGAACATCATTGATTTTGTCTCCTGATAGGAAGTAGTGCTGGTCCTTGCAGTCACAGTAATGGTTATAGATGTAGCTTGCACAGAGGAAGAGATCTGCTCCTGAAATGTACCTGAGGAAAAGAAAACACTTCCTGTAGCATTTCGATGCAGCAAGAGTCTTTTATGCCCTACTATGCTTGCAGCTCCAAGGTATTATGGGGCCCTTCAAGCTGTTCCAGCTTTAAAAGTTCCTCATAAATATTAAACCCACATGGTTTCTATAGCTCTCACATTTCTACTCTGCCTTCAGGTAAATTCCTGAGAATATCTTTATAGAAACTTCATTACTGTATTTTTATTATATTAATTCTTCTCAAGCCGATTTGTCTGTGGCAGCATCTCACAACACAATCCAAAAAGGATTTTTCTCCAGGAGGTATGTGGACAGGATACACTGTGGCAATAACCCCAGCCCCGCTCACTTGGATTTTGCACTACTGTGAGTGCTTCCAGATCCCTCCCAATTCCCCCTCCACTTCCAAAATTTCTCCACGATATTCCAAATTCCTACTACAGCTCGCAGCAGAAGCTGAAGCTGGACTGGCACTTAGTGTCACCTACACAATATGCTTAAAATCATTTCGTAAAATCCTAAACTAACAATCTGCTACAGCTCTCAAAAAAATGCAAAATATTATACTTACATAGCTTTGATGCTTTCAGTGAGGTTAGTTTCAAAGGAAAGAAACTGCTTCCCTCTTTTTGTGAAACCTCTGACTTCTGATCCTACAGCCACAAAAATTTTCTCTTGTGGTGTATTAAGAGCTCCTCCCAGCTCCAGCCTGGAGATTTTTTGTCCCGGCAGCGTCTTGAACACCGGCTGTATACAGAAAAGCAATTTTCATCACCACAATATCACATTTATGGTCATTTTTTAACATAAAGGATAAGAAATTTGCTTTACAATTTCTGGCAAAACTAAGATGCCATGGGTTGTAAACAAACAAAAATAATCTGTATATTTTTCTTCAGAATCACAGAGCAACCAAGCATTTTATCATTAAATAAATATAAAAAGCTTTAAAATATAATAAATTAAGCCCTAATTACTTCATCCATGGGAAAAATTCAGCACTGCTGTCAGCTGTTTTGTTTGTGGGTTTTTTTAAATTTTAAAGAACAACACACACACTCCCTCTCTCCCACGTTACATTCTTACTCCAGAAGTCTACACAGATTTATTTGCATTGCTACAGGATCCTTATGAGCTAACCATGAACTTCCTGGAGGGGAAAAGAAAACCCATGAAAGAATATAACTTTTTATTGAGCTGGGTATAACAAGCAATCAGTTTGTCCAGATCCCTAAGGTGATTTAATGAATCTCTGCAGGTTTTGGTCCCGTTACAGTAATTGTGTATGTTTACAGGCTTAAGCCCAACTTAGCTGAAGTGCCAAAGATGCGGAAATTACTTTTTTGTGATGATCCACATTAGTGTCTGACCCTGTAACTGTGGAGGACCCTGTGCATGACCAGGCATGAGATCAGCATGCCCTCACCACAGTTAGGTATCAGTCCACAGCTCTACCTAGACACCTTCCACAGGTATTTTATTTGCCACGTCAATAAAAAGGGACTTTCAAAGCTCACTGGGAAGAATATTTTAAAAATAAAATTTTAAATGGAACATTTCCACTTACCACAGCTTCCCCCTTTTTTATGCCGAAGCACGTAATGACCCCATCCTGATCTCCAACAACCACCTTCAAAAGTATAACACATTGTTATTTTTTTATTACACACACAACTGTGTTTTTAAATAATGCTTTCTCTGTATTCATAGAATCACAGAATGTGATTGGGTTGGAAGGGACCTTAAAGATCACTCAGTTCCAACCCCCTGCCATGGGCAGGAACACCTTCCACCAGCCCAGGTTGCTCAGAGATCCATCCAACCTGGCCTTGAACACTGCCAGGGATAGAGCATCCACAGCTTCTCTGGGCAGCCTGTGCCAGTGCCTCCCTACCCTCATAGGGAACAATTTCTTCCTAATATCTAATCTAAGTCTACTCTCTGTCAGTTTGAAACCATTCCCCCTTGTCTTGTCACCACATGATATTGTAAATAGTCCCTCTATTATAAAAATAATTACATTTTTATATATTTAAGGACTCAAAATTCTAGACTACTTAATTACATACGGGAGTATACTTCAGAAATCTGTATAAAGTGCCATAGACAGGACACTGAACAGCAGCTCAAGTAAAGGCATTTACAATCCTTTTCCTGCTTCTACTTGTAAACCCCAGCAACCATGAGGTGGAGGCATATTTGGGAAGAGTTGTGTTTTCACATTAGGACTTTATTATTGAAGGAAAAAAAAAAAAACCACTGTTATTTTTATTAAGCTTCCCTTACTAGGTTTCCTTAATTTGAACTTATATTAAGAAAAAATTAAAAATAAATATTTCATGGAATCATCAAGGTTGGAAGAGACCTTTAAGATCATCAAGTCCAACCATCACGTTGTCATTATTACTGTAACCCCTAAACCACATCACCCAGCAGCACATCCAGACACTTTTTAAACACCTCCAGGGATGGTGACTCCATCACCTCCCTGGGCAGCCTATTCCAATGCCTGACCTTCCTAACAGTGAACATGTTTTTCTAATATCAAATCTGATTCTCCCGTTTCAGCTTCAGGCTATTTCCTTTAGTCTTAAGTGTTAGTAAAGCCAAAACAGAGAAATATGGAAGACCTCCCTTGTGGTTTCAGCAATGCCGTAAACTACAAAAATTCCCTCCTGGATCTGAAAGCCTCCCAATCACAAATTCAGGGGTTTTTCTCTATTTTTTTCCAAAAAAAGATTTTCCAAACCCCCAAAATGGGGTTGCATAGTTTTTCCCTACGACGTCCTATATCTAAGGAAATTCTGGAGATGATTAACGATGGGATGAGGCACAGGACAGTAGAGGCAGCGAAACCTTGCGCGGGAGCCCGCGGCAGCAGGCGGTACCTTCTGCGTGGCCTTCTTCCCGGAGGCGGGCAGCAGCCTCATCGTCTTCTGCGCCGTGACTCCCACCTGTGGAAGAGACGCTCCTGAGCGGGGCCCGGAGCAGCGGGACGCGCCTCGGGCCGCTCGCAGGCCCCGCCGCGCGGCCGCCCCTCGGCCCCGGGCGGGCCGT
>VZRV01002007.1:0-10374 GCA_013398115.1 Falcunculus frontatus
CCCATCCCATCCCATCCCAGGGGTCCCTGCTGGCACTCAGGGGGTGTCACCTACCCCACCAGGAGCGATTTTTTGGGATCATTTCCCAGGGATGGCTCTGTGTGGCTGCTCAGCATCCTTAACCACAGACAGCTCCGGGGGGGGGGGGGGGAGGAATGACAAAATCCCCAAATTCCCCCTTTTCCAGCCCCACCGGTGCTGGAGTCGCTGTCCCAGGAGCCCCTCGAGGGGCTGATCCCATCCTGACCCTCCAAACCTGAGCTTGGAGCTTCCCAAAGGATCCCGGAGCTCCTGGAGAGGGACCAGGAGCAGGACTGGAGTTTAATAACCCCAAAAAATCCCCAAAATGGCAGCCTGGGGGAGAAAACACCTGGAGTAGGGGGAAAAACACCTGGAAAAAGGGGAAAAATGCCAACCCAAGGGAAAAAAAATACCGGGCAAAGGGAAATGTTGGGAATTTAGGAATACCTGAGTGATGGGCTTTGTAGGGAATGAGGGGAGCTGGGTTTGGGGGCAGCTCCGCTGTCCCAATCCTCATCCCAAGGTGAGGTTTAGCCAGGGATTCCCACCCTCAGTGAGGCTTTGGAAGTGGTGTTGCCTTCCCACAGGAATGATGCCAAGGTTTGATTGGGAACTCTGGGATGAAGCTGAGTGCGTTCCCAAACCCCTCATTTGGGGAGGAATGGGATAATCTGGTATCAATCAATTAATTAATTAATTAATAACCCTTCAAGCAAACGCATCCTGGATTTTACGTGGGATCCCACTGGCCTGATTTTCCCAGTTTTTGGCAGGATGTGGGATTCTTTCCAGCCCCTCCCAAGGCAGGAATATTTTGATTATTTCCTTTTAGGGTTTCCTTCTTTGCCTGAGAGCTTCGCAAATAGGGTGGGGAGAGGGGAAAAGGGAACGAGGTGATGAAAACCCGGCAGATTTGGGGTGGTTCCCTCTCCCAGAGTGCAAAAACCCCAGAAAAAGGGAATCAGGAACTTCCCATAAAGCCAAGGAGCTTTTTCCAGGCCAATCCTGCGATCCCGGAGTCCCATTTCACTGCTCCGGGGATTATCACTTGTTGCCGATCCCAGCCCAGCAGGTGTTGTCAGCTCTTTCTGATCGCCGGGATTTATCCTGGATGTGCCTGGAATTCTAGCCAGACCGAGCCCCCAGGAAAGATCCCAGAGCAAATTAGGGATTGAATAACCTGGGGATGGGGGGAGGAAAAAAATCAGGATTAAAAAAAAATCAGTATCTGGAGTTAACAGATGGAATTCCTTATTTAGTACAGGTGAAAGTGGATCCATTAAATTCCCTGGTTATGGAAAATCCTGGCAGGTGCTGGGATGAGGGGGAAAAGAGGGGTTCCAATCCACGAAAATCATGGAATCTCCAGGCATTAAATCCCTCCACCTTTGGCTTGGGAATTCCCATTTTAGAGGAAAAAAAAGGGAATAAATCCATGTTTTTGCATGAACGGATGGAAACTCCTTGCAGTTTGGGGCTGTGGTTTGTGGCAGGCAGGGCAGGGATGCCCTGGAGCAGGGAAGAGCCAGGGATAACCCGAAGGAAGCGGATTCTCGAGGTTTCTGGGGAATTTCAGCTGCAAAACCTCGTGCAGGAATCCCCATCCCTGGCTTTTCATTCCGCCTCAAAACCTGGTGGGTTTAGAGCGGCAAATTCCCAAATTCCCAAATTCCCGTGGCATCCGCGGGGGTTTTACCCAAAGGTCGAGCGTGGACCTGGAGATTTGGGAGGAAGGGAAATCCCCGGGAATAAAGCCTGGCTTCCAGCCCCAGCCTGCCAAGGCTTAGCTCTGTGGGCGGCTTTATCCCGAGGAGCCCCATCCCATCCTGCGTCCCTGAGAGGATTCCCGGTGTAATTCATAGGGATCCCAGTAAGGAGCATTCCGGGAACACGGGATCAGCTCCGTGAAACTCCCAAAGCCAAAATCCCGGTAATGGCGATGCAGGAAAAGCCGAGGGACCTCCTCTCCCCCTGGAGGTGTTGGACTCCCCAAACTGGGATATTTGGGATGATTTTGGGGTTTTAAAGCAGTGCCCGGAGCTCATTCCTGAATTTTCCTGGCATCCAACAAGAGGCTGCTGCCCCCAGCTGGGATCCGGCACTCCGAGCAAAGCCCGGCTCGCTCTTAATTAATTAATTAATTAACCCAAGACACAACTGAGGGCTCACCTCTGCTCCTAGCCCTGCCATAAAGTCATTCCCAGCTCCAGCTGGCATTCCCGGTGGGAAGAGTGAAGGGCCATGATTGACTTGTTTTCCAGGACAATTTATGCTAAATTTGGGTTTTCCCAGCTCCTGGCAGCAGCAAAAATTCCATAGGGGGTGCAGGGAGGAGGAAGAGAGGAGGGAATTTTATTCCCATTAAACCCCAAAATCAAAGCACATTCCCGAGAAACGCCACTTCAGAGCTTTTGGCATCTCCTTTTTTCTGGTTTTTTTTCCCCCAAAAATTTTAATTTACAGAAACTTTTTGGAGCTTTCCAGGTCCAAGAGAACAAACGTGAGCTTTGATGCTGGAAAAAGGCCCCAAAGAGCTCCAGGTGCCATCTCAGTTAACCCAAAAAATTGGGATCGAAAGGCTGCTGGGAGATCTTGGATCCCTTGGGAATGTTGAGGGCGGGGTGGATGTTCCCAGGTTTATTCTACCCAGGAATTCCAACCACCCTGTGGTTCGAGGCAGAAAGGAAAGATGTTGGAAAGGGTTCCAGGGAAATGGGAGCAACTGGAAAATCTGGGAATGTCAGCGGTGTGTCCCCAGTGGGCTTTGGGGCGCCCCAGAAAAAGGGAAAAATAATTGGGTTTTTTGAGGTGTCACCTCATATCTCTCTGGAATTCCCAGCTGGAGAAGAATTGTGTCTCCTGGAATTCCTCCACATTCCCAAACCAACTCTGAGCGGAGACTCAGGGATCAAAGAGAGGGAAACGGCTCCACTTTGGGGAGTTCTGGAAACTGAGGGGGAATTTGAGGAGGAGCTGGAGGGATTTGGGATTTGGGATCCACAAATTCTGCACCTCCTGGGTTTTTCCACTCTCCCACGTGCGGGATTTTGGTTATTTGGGAAATTATTCCCATCTCCAAATCTCATGGGGACGGTGGAGAAATCCATGCAGGTAAAATGGGATATTCTATCGATTTCCATGGATCAGAGCAGGGATCAGTTCCTCCCCCTCCGCTTTTCACGTTCCCACATTTCTGGTCTGGGTTTCATTGGATCCATGGAAAATGGGTTTGTGTTTTCCCGGGGCACAGGAAAAGGCCGGCGCTCACAACCGCATCTCCCGATTAATCCCGGTGCTCCTGGGGGCCGGGAATTCCCCACTGGAAATTCGCTCCTGATTGTCCCAGCTTCCAAACCTGCAACCGCTTAGGTCCGGCTTTAATTCCCTCCATCTGAGCGGCCCCGTGGTGGGAAAACTGGGAGATCCTGAAAAACAGGGAACAGCTGGGAAAGGGGAGTGTTGGCTCGGCGGGAATCCACATTTCCCTGGATTTGGGATCTCCTTGGATACTCTCGGAGTAGTGCTGTGGGATTTTGCCATAAGTGGGGAATTTATGGACCTAGCTCGTGTTAAATGAGGAATTCCATCTGTTAACTCCAGATACGGATTTTAAAAAATCCCAGTTTTCCCCCCATTCCCAGGTTATTTCATCCCTAATCCAATCCCTAACTCCCAACCCAGCCCTGCTCCCTGTATTCCCGCTATTTCCCCTAAAAAATAAGGAACAGAATCATGGCTTTGAGGACTTAAAGACGATCCCATTCCAACCTCCCCTTCCATGGGCAGGGAAGCTTCCACTGGGAATCGGGAATTCTTCATCAAGGCCCGGAAATGGGGATGGGGTTGGAGATCCCCATTAATTATCATCCCGTAAATCTGGTACATAGATTTTGGTTCTTGGGGTCCCATATCCCAAATCTGCCATGAATTATCCCATATTTCATCTGAGTGGTCCCATATCCAAAATCTGCAGTGATTTATCCCATATTTCATCTTCTGAGTGGTCCCATATCCCAAATCCGCCATGATTTATCCCGTATTTCATCTGAGTGGTTCCATATTCCAAATCTGCCATGATTTATCCCATATTTTATCTGAGTGAACCCATACCCCAAATCCCCTTCCAGGGCCTGTGCAGGAGGAATGAAAATTCGGTGTTAATTGGGAAAGGGCCTCCTTAATGCTCCGAGCGGGATCAAAGCTCGTCCCAAATGGGATATCTGGGGAAAACTTGGCTTGGGGGGATTTGCGCAGTCCATCCCAAACCTATGGAATCTGTGCAGTCCAAATCTATGGCATTTGCACAATCCATCCCAAACCTGTGAAAGTTGTGCAATCCATCCCAAACCTTTGGGATTTGCACAATCCAAACCTATGGAACTGGCACAATCCATCCCAAACCTATGGGAATTGTGCAATTCAAACGTTTGGGATTTGTGCAACCCATCCCAAACGTTTGGGATTTGTGCAATCCAAACCTATGGGAATTTGTTTGGTCCATCCCAAACCTATGGAATTTGCACTATCCATCCCAAACCTATGGGAATTGTGCAATCCAAACCTTTGGGATTTGTGCAATCCATCCCGAACCTTTGGGATTTGTGCAATCCAAACCTATGGAATTTGTTTGGTCCATCCCAAACCTATGGAATTTGCACTAGCCATCCCAAACCTATGGGAATTGTGCAATCCAAACCTTTGGGATTCAAGCAGTCCATCCCAAACCTATGGGAATTGTGCAATCCAAACCTTTGGGATTTGTGCAATCAGAACCTATGGAATTTGTGTGATCCGTCTCAAACCTTTGAGATTTGTGCAGTCCATCCCAAACCTCTGGGATCTGCACAATTCAAACCTTTGGGATTTGTGTGATCCATCTCAAACCTTTGGGATTTGTGTGATCCATTCCAAACCTATGGAATTTGTGTGATCCATCCCAAACCTATGGAATTTGTGTGATCCATTCCAAACCCGTGATTCCATGACCTGGGTGATTTTCATTCCTTCCCTTTCCAGTCCCCAATGTGACAACGGAGCTGGTGGTGGCAGCTCCTGTCCTCAGGGGGAGAAGACCCCTCTGCCAAGGAACTCAGTGTCCCCAAAGCTGCTCTCAGTGTCCCCAAAGCTGCTTTGACTCAGTGTCCCCAAAGCTGCTTTGACTCAGTGTCCCAAAGGGCTCAGTGTCCCCAGAGGGCTCAGTGTCCCTAAAGCTGCTCTCAGGGTCCCCAAATCTGCTGTGGCTCGGTGTCCCCAAAGGACTCAGTGTCCCCAGACGGCTCAATGTCCGCAGAGCTGCTCTGGCTTGGTGTCCCCAAAGCTGCTCTGGCTCAGTGTCCCCAAAGCTGCTCTCGATGTCCCCAAAGCTGCTGTGACTTGGTGTCCCCAAAGGGCTCAGTGTCCTCAAAGCTGCTGGGGCTCGGTGTCCCCAAAGGGCTCGGTGTCCCCAAAGCTGCTGGGGCTCAGTGTCCCCAAAACTACTCTCAATGTCCCCAAAGCTGCTGTGACTCAGTGTCCCAAAGGGCTCAGTGTCCCCAAAGGGCTCAGTGTCCCCAAAGCTGCTGTGGCACCGTGGGAGCTGAATCAGGACAGGAGGGACAAATCCCCTTCCCGTTCCTTTTCCCAGATCCTCTCTGGGGCTGATTCCCCCAAACCTGGGAACTTCCAGGTCCCCAAACCCACTTGGCTCTCCCCGAGCTCCACATTTGGAGCCCTCGCTGGGATTCCAGCTGGGATGGGAGCCATGCCGGGAGAGATCGGCTGGAATTTTGGGAGCAGGCGGCTCCTTTGGGAATTTGCTTCCAGAGGCTCTGGAAACCCCTTGGAGCCGGAGCCATTTGGTTGTGATTTTATCCCGACACAGCCCGGACCTGCTGGAGCCACCCCCGTGTGGTTCCCACCTCCAAGCCTCTGGAGCAAATCCAGGCCTCTGGAAGGCAAATTATTCCAAAGGGTTCAAAGGAAAAGGGAAAAAAAAGGAGCCTGATTTTTGTATTACTTTTCTGGGGGTTTTGGGGGGATTTTTGGCTGCTTCTTTTGCTTTTCCCTCTTCTCAAAGTTTGGAAAGAGCGCCCTGACTTGTTCTCCAACATTTTCGGGAGTGTGACCAGCTGAGCAATTGGAATTTCCCAATAATTCGATTTATTCCCAGCATTTTGGCGGACAAATCCATTCCCAGGGAATGAAATCTCCATATTCCTCGGCCAGGAATTTTTTATTTTCCGTCCCTTTTTTTTTTTTTTGGCAGAGAGGGGAATTTTCTGCTCCCAGAAATACCAGGAGGAGCTCCCCTGTTGGAATTCTGTGGCCGGGGTTTATTAAATAAACGGGGAATGGACTTTGCCATGGAATTTGAGAGAATTCCTGAACAGCAAGGTTTGGGATTGGGGTTTTATTGGGATGTGGGGAATAATTGGCTTCCACAGAGCAGAAGTGACCTGGATGTATCCAATATTTGGATTTTTCCTACCAAAACTTGGAAGGGTCCCGTGGAGAGGGAGGCGTTGATTGAATCCAATTAAATCCAGGGATTCTTAGGACACTGTGGTGCTGCTCAGCCCAGCTCTCCAAGCTCGATATTCCCAAATGTTTGGGAATTTTTAATCGAGCTGATTATGGGGTCAATTTACAAATGTGCTGTTCCCCTTTCCTGGGATCAACCAGGAAGAAAACTCCCAGAAAAAACTCAGGTTTGGGATTTTAGCACAGGGATTGTTTTCTTTTAGGATTCCTGAACTTCCTGGTGTGCTGGGAAAAGGGAGAGGCCAAGATTTTGGGAATTTTACACAGATTTCATTTGCGGAAGTGCAGCCTGCGAGGCTGTTCCCACATGGAGCTGCATCCAAGGGAATTTTGGGGATCAGGGAATGGGTGTGATGGGCTGGGGCATGGATAAATGGATCTGGGAACACCAGGATGTGCTCCCAGGGCACGGAGCTGGACATGAAGCTGGAATATCGGGATGTGCTGGGAAAGGAGGGCTTGGCATCCTGAATTTCCTGGATATGCAGGGAAGGAGGGGTTGGATTTCCTGGATCTGCAGGGAAGGAGGGGTTGGCATCCTGGATTTCCCAGATCTGCTGGGAAGGAGATGTTGGATTTCCCAGATCTGCAGAGAGGGAGGGGTTGGATTTCCTGGATCCACAGGGAAGGAGGGGGTTCTGGCATCCCGAATTTCCTGGATCTGCAGGGAAGGAGGGGTTGGCACCCTGAATTTTATGAATCTGCAGGGAAGGAGAGGTTGGATTTCCTGGATCTGCCAGGAAGGAGGGGGTTCTGGCATCCTGAATTTCCTGGAGCCACAGGGAAGGAGGGGTTGGATTTCCTGGATCTGCAGAGAGGGAGGGGTTGGTATCCCAAATTTCCTGGATCTGCCAGGAAGGAGGGGGTTCTGGCATCCTGGACTTCCTGGATCTGCAGGGAAGGAGAGGTTGGCACCCTGGAATATCGGGATCTGCAGGGAAGGAGGGGTTGGATTTCCTGGATTTTCTGGATCTGCCAGGAAGGAGAGGTTGGCACCCTGGAATATTGGGATCTGCAGAGAAGGAGGGGCTCTGGCATCCTGGAATATCAGGATCTGCAGGGAAAGAGGTTGTATTTCCTGGATCTGCAGGGAAATGAGGGGGTTCTGGCATCCTGGAATATTGGGATCTGCAGGGAAAGAGGGGTTCTGGCATCCTGGATTTCCTGGATCTGCAGGGAAGAAGGGGTTAGATTTCCTGGATCCACAGGGAGGGAGGGGTTCTGGCATCCTGGAATATCGGGATCTGCAGGGAAAGAGGGGTTCTGGCATCCTGGATAAACCAAGAGGAGCTCCAGAGAAACCAGAGGAGCTGCCCTGGGAAAGGGCCAGTGCCTGACCCCATCCCCTCTTTGGGGATGGATCCCATTCCCACTTAGGGTGGGAAATGGTGGAAAACCCATCCCTGGCTCTTCCCGAGCGCTGGGACAGCGAGACCGTCCCTTTCTCGTGTCCTCATGCCACCATCCCCAGCTCCAGCTGAAATCCCAGGGATTTCCCCACCCTCTGGATGCAGATTGAGGGAATTTGAACCCTTTTGGGGTCAAATTTGCCTTTTCCCAGTGTCCCCCAGGAAAACCCTTCAACCCCAGCCCCTGGGACTGAGGAAACTGGGCTCGTTTGGGGTTTTTGGGGCCATTCCTGGTGCCCTGGCAGTAGCAGCTGCCATGAGATGTGGCACCCACCCTCTGGATGTGGATTGAGGAGAATCCAAACCCCTGCGCCACTTTTGGGGTCAGCTTTGCCTTTTCCCGGTGCCCCTCGGGAAAACCCTTCAATCCCAGCCCGTGGGACTGGGGAAACCGGGCTGATTTGGGGTTTTTGGGGCTGCTCTCAGTGCCCTGGGAGTGGCAGCTGCCAGAATATGTAGGGATGTGGATTGAGAATTCAAACCCTTTTGGGGTCAGCTTTGCCTTTTCCCAGTGCCCCCCAGGAAAACCCTTCAATCCCAGCCACTGGGGATGGGAAAACTGGGCTGGTTTGGGGTTTTTTTAGGGTTGTTCTCAGTGCCTGCGCACCCCTGGCAGTGGCAGCTGCCACTCTGGATGTGCAGTGAGGAGAATCCAAACCCCTGCACCCCTTTTGGGGTCAGCTTTGCCTTTTCCCATTGACCCCCAGGAAATCCCTTCGTTCCCAGCTCCCAGGACTGGGAAAACTGGGCTGGTTTGGGGTTTTTGGGGCCGTTCCCAGTGCCCTGGCAGTGGCAGCTGCCACGAGATGTGGGGATGTGTATTGAGGAGAATCCAAACCCCTTTTGGGGTCAGCTTTGCCTTTTCCCATTGACCCCCAGGAAATCTCTTCGTTCCCAGCTCCCAGGACTGGGAAAACTGGGCTGGTTTGGGGTTTTTTGGGGCTGCTCTCAGCTTCAGCAATTAAGAACCGCGCCTCTTCCCCAGCAATCCTGGAGCTGAGGAACCACCATGGTCCAGTGCCTCAAAAATCCCCATTAGCCCACGCCACTTATGGCCATAAAATTCCTCGTTTTCTGCTTTTCATCGGCCTCACCCCGGAATCTCGGCATCGCTTTTATTTCTACATTTGCACTCCAACAATGGCAATCAGCCCGTGCCCAGAGTGTTGCAAATCAGAAATTTGTCCCCATTTTTTCCACCACCTTCCTGGGAGAAGCCGCCTTTTTTCCCTGGGAACGGCCGGGAGCAGGCGGGGGAAGGGGCTGGAGATTGATCGGTGCCCTTGGAAGTCACCAGGATGGAGTAGGAAAAGAAGGAGCAGCGGGAATCTGCCAGGAAAAGGCAGTGGGAGCTCCTCTGGAAAAGATTGGGGTTTTTCAAATTCCCCTCCAGGGAGTTTTCCCTAATTTTCCCCACACTCCAAGGGTTTGGATTTGGGGTTTTTTGGGGGTTTGTTGGGGTTTTAAGTGGTCTGGACTGGTTAAACTGGGAGAAAGAACCACGAGGTTCT
The DNA here is from genome assembly GCA_013398115.1 of Falcunculus frontatus. Taxonomy (NCBI): domain Eukaryota; kingdom Metazoa; phylum Chordata; class Aves; order Passeriformes; genus Falcunculus; species Falcunculus frontatus. The sequence goes on from VZRV01002007.1 coordinate 9,461, forward strand.
GCCTGTGGGGTAAGGAAAGGAAGATCCAGTGACATTTTACTCTGTCATTCATGGCCTGGGAAGGGTTTTGGGGCTGTTCTAAACCTGCCGGATTTGGGATTGGCCCCATAAATCAGTCCCAGGCTCTGCAGAGCTGGGGACATCTCTGAGGCTGTCTCCCAATGCTGTGACACCACCTGGGCTGTCTCTGTTGGGACAATTTCGGGGATCAACCCCACAAATCCGGGCCCGGCCTCTCTGATGTGCCAATTTCAGGGATCAGCCCCATAAATCCAGGCCCGGGGTCTCTGCAGAGCTGGGAACAGCTCCCAGGACATGTCCCCTGCTCTGTGACACCACCTGGGCTATCCCTTTTGGGACAAAGCTGTTCTAGGGCACCAAGAGCCCTTCCCAGGACCCGATGCCTCGGAGCTGAGCAGCTCATCCCAAATTCCATCCCAGCCCTGCTTTCCCCCCATATTGGACTCATCCCTGTCCCACGGGCCCATCCCTGCTTTTCCCGGGATCAGGGAGCGCTGGCGGAGGCAGGAGCCAGCTGGCAGCGGGGACAGTCACCCTCGGTGACATCTGAATTGAGCTCTGAGCAAAAGCCTCGTGCTTGGTGCCCTGTGCTTCCCGGTTTTTCAGAATCCAAAGAAATAAGAATGGGGGGAAGGGGAAAGAAGAAAAAAAAGGAGATTTTTTAGGACTTAGCTGCGGTCTGCCCGGATTTCCCTCTCTGGCGGCGTTGGAAAGCACTGGGATTTAAAGATGAATTTGGGAGGAAAATTCCCGCTGGCAGGAGCAGCCTCATGCGGCTGTCGGGGGCAGGGGTGACCTACTAAGGGGTTTTTATTCCTTTTCTATTTTATTTTTAAAAAAATATTATTTAATCTATTATTTAATTTACTGTTTAATTAATTAATTAATTAATT
>VZRV01002011.1:0-22745 GCA_013398115.1 Falcunculus frontatus
TCGGTACTGTGGGCATGAGGGGGGTCGTGAGGCTGGGAGTGACAGCACTGGAGGTGCTGGGGATGCCTGTAGGCCTGGGCATGTTGGGCGTGTTGCAGGTGCTGTGGTGTCCATGGGTGTGCTGCACTCCCAGGGGTTCCCATGGGAAAGGAAGTGCCATGACCCCCATGCTTCTCGGGATGCCCATAATTTTGCTGTGGTTGAGGTGCCAGTGGTGTCCATGTGGGAGTGGACACCATCCCCACCCGCCTCCCCTGCCCATCCCTTGCTCACAGACCCTGGGGCAGACGCCTCGCTGTGTGGCATGGCCGCCACGGGTGCCTCGGGCACCAACGCGGTGCGCTACGGCACCATGCGCCCCAACGTGCTCAATCTGCGTGTGGTGCTGCCGGACGGGCGCCTGCTCCACACTGCCGGCCCCGGGCGCCAGCCCAGGTGGGCACCGGGAGGTTGGGGGGGTGTGCTGGGCTGGCTGTGTGCTATGTGGGCATCTGCTCACCAGCTCTGTGCAGGAAGCGGGCAGCTGGCTACGATCTGACCTCGCTCTTCGTGGGCTCCGAGGGCACTCTGGGCTTCCTGACTCAGGCCACACTGCGCCTGCACCCGCTGCCCGAGGCCATTGCTGCCACAGTCGTCTCCTTCCCCAGTGTGGGCGCGGCTGTGGCTTGCACTGTCCAGGTGTTGCAGGCCGCCGTGCCTGTGGCCCGCATCGGTGGGTGCCTGGGGCCAGAGGTGGGGCTGGGGGTCCAGGTGGCAGTGGTGGAGCTCAGTGCTACCTTCTCCCACCCAGAGTTCCTGGATGAGGTGATGGCAGATGCCTGCGGCCGCTTCAGTGGGATGGGGCTGCCAGCAGCAGCCACGCTCCTCCTGGAGCTCCACGGCTCCCGGAACAGCCTGGCTGAGCAGCAGCAGCAGACGGGTATGGCTGGGAATAGGGATGAGGATAGGATGTCTGGGGCTGGGGGCCATGATGGACACCCAGGGATGAGGGATGGGTGCCCAGGGACAGGGGACAGAGAAACCAGGGTGTTCTGGAGTGAAGCATGATGCTGGGGGCCATGATGTGGCACTGGGGTGAGTGATGAATGTCCAGGACATGGCATAGTGGGACCAGGCATGTGCTGGGGTGACGGATGGGTGCCCAGGGCTGGGTGGGGATTGGAGACCTTGAGGTCATCAGCATGAGGGACAGGTACCCAGAGCCTAGAATTGGGGGACTGGAGTCATGGATGGCTGCTTATGGATAAGGGATGGGAGAACAGGGGTGTCCTGAGGAGAGGAATAGGTGCCCACAACCAGGGAGAGGGGGACCAGGGATGGATGCTTGGGATGGGGCCTGGGAAGACACTAGGATGAAGGATGGGTGTGTGCACTGGGGCTCTGCTGAGGGGCTCATGGACATGGGACAGGGGGGACCAGGGGTGTCACAGGGTGGTGGACAAGGACCTAGGGACAAGGGGCAGAGGGACCAGGAGTATCCCAGGATGTGGGACAGGTGCCCAGGATGGGCACTGGAGGTCCTGGGTGAGGGCTTGGGTGTCTGGGGGTGCTGTGGGTCCTGTCCCAGAGCTCCTGGTCACCATCAGAGGAGATCGTGCGACAGAACGGTGGCTCTGGCCTGGCCTGGGCAGAGGGGCTGGAGGAGCGCGAGCGGCTCTGGTCCATGCGCCACAATGCCTGGTACGCTGCCCTGGCCCTGCGGCCTGGCTGCCAGGTGAGGCACAAGGATGGGGCTGATGGCGGCAGCACCCACGGTGCTGTGAGTGCCACAGCTCTGCCCTCCCTGGCCCAGGGCTACTCCACGGATGTCTGTGTGCCCATCTCCCGCCTGCCTGACGTGGTGGTGGAGACCAAGCAGGACCTACAGGCCTCCAGCATCACCGGTCAGCAGGGCTACAGCCCCCTGGGACAGAAGGGCTTGCAGGGTCACCATCCTCCACGCCACACCCCATCTGACCTGTGGCCTTGCAGGACCCATGGTGGGACATGTGGGCGATGGCAACTTCCACTGCATCCTCATCTTCAACTCGCAGGAGCCGGAGGAGGCCCAGCGCGTCCACGCCTTCACCCAGCGCCTGGGCAGGTGGGGCCAGAGTACTCTGGGGGGCTGGGGCTGGATGGACAGACGTCCCAATCCCCTGCCCCTCCCTGTCCTGCAGGCGGGCACTGGCAGCAGGGGGCACCTGCACCGGGGAGCACGGTGTGGGGCTGGGCAAACGGGCACTGCTGCAGGAGGAGCTGGGCCAGGAGGGCCTGGATACCCTGCGCTCCATCAAGGCTGCACTCGACCCCCACAACCTCATGAACCCTGGCAAGGTGCTCTGAGGAGGAGCACTGGCACTGAGCTGGTGGTGGGGGGCCTCAGCCCCTGGTGTCAGGGCCAGGGTGGCCACGCTGCCCCACAGAGCCACTGTATGTGTCCCTGCAAATCCCCCCATCGCCACTTCTGGGGGTCAGGGATCCTCAAACCCCCAATAAACCCTTTTCACTCACAATGTCCATGTGCTGTCAAGTTGTTTGGGGAGACAGGACCCCCCAACCCCTTCTCAGGAGGCCCCTGTCCCAGACAGCACACACAGGGCAGGGCATCGTTGGTGTCCCACTTCAGCCACTTCCCCTGAGCTGCAGTGCTGCTGGTGCGAGGTGGGAGCTCTCTGGGACCTGCTGAGCACCACTGTGGCCATCCCCACATGGCAGGCACAGAGAAAGGGAACTGGCGTGGGTGGGGGACTCCAGCACTCCACTGGCATCATCTCCTTCACCAAGAAAGCCAGTGAAATAAAATAACAGTGAATATTTTATTGAACATTGTTTTAATACCATATCAAAACACCTTGACTAATGAAGGAAGCTCCCCCCAAGCTCTGAACTCTTTTTTTCCCCCGTTTTTTTTTAATATATAAATACAGAAAGGTTTCCCGCAGGGGCACGGCCACCGGCAGGGGAGGTCTCACCAACGAAAACGCGCCCGCCGCGCCAGGAGGGGACGGGGATGGGCGAGGGGAGTCACTGCCATGAAATGACACCATCTTGGCACCTCCAGCAAAGCCACCCCTGGGATTAGGGGTGGTCAGGGGCATCCGAGGGGGCCATTGGGGCCTTCCCCATACCCTCCTCAAAAGGGTCCAACTCAAAGCTGATGGAAAAGAAAGAGGGGGGCGGTTTTGGCAAGAGGAGCCCGGCGAGGGGGCACGGGAGGGGCGGCGGGGATGCTGCAGCTCTCCAGTCTCTGAGTGGTTATAGCTGAGTTAAAGAGTGACCAGTCTGTAAACATCACCGGGGCAGGGAAGCTCAAATTGAAGAACACGCCAGTCAACACGAAGCTTCAGTTGTGGTTTGTTGTTTGGTTTTTTTTTGTCCATTTTCTCTTTTTTTCTTCTTTTTTTTCCTTTTTTTCCTTTTTTTTTCTCATTGTAAACACTTGAAAGACGGACCCCTGCAACTCAGCAGGGGGGGAGCAGTGGCCCCGCTCCCGGCGTGGGGCAGAGTCCCCATCTCAACGCTGCCGGGGCCGGGGTGGAGATCTCCAAAAGGGAGATGGGAGAGAGGAGAAATTTCCCGTTTAGTCAGTGCAAAAAAACCGAGCAGAGCCCCCGGGCGAGTCCGGGTGGGAGGTGGGGGGGTTGCCGGTGAGAAATGCCGCGTGCTCCGTTTGGCCGGCTGTCCCCCGGCAGCTTTCCCCTTTCGGTTCGGGGAGAAAAGCCAAACATCATGGCAGGGTGTCGGCCGAGGGCGTCCCCGGGGCCTCCCTGGCGGGCAGAGCTCTCCTGGTGACCAGCGGCTGTGGAGGGGAGAGCAGGTTGCTCCGCTTTTCTCACACTGTCTTCTCCTGGATGTTTCTTTTTGTTTTAAATCTTTTAAATTAAAAAAACAAAACAAAACAAAAAGCAGAAAAACAACAGAACAAATGAAAATAACAAAATAAAATAAAAACTGCGCCGTTGTCCCAAGTGGATTCAAGTTTCTGGGTTTTATTTTTGTCTTCTCGAGGAATTTAAAGTCAGCCCAAAACTCCAGGCGGGGCGGGGGGGACGGGGAGAGGAGGTACAGCAGGTATAGCAAGGTGCCCTGCAAAGGCAGAGAGAGACCATCCCGGGTGAGGAGCAGGAGCCCTGGCTGTCACATCCCACCCTATCCCACCCCATCCTCCACTTCCAGCCCTGGATTTAAACCCGGCATGGGAATATCCCTTCTGAGCAGCCCACCACAGGCTCACCTTAGAGAGAAGTCAGCAAGCACGCCTGGCGGGTCAATCAGAAGGATGCTCTGGGCAAGATCTGTTCACTTCAAACCATGAGTCTATACAGCTGCAAGAGGAGAGCATGTTACCACCATGCTGCTGAGCCTCAGGTGTCCTCACCTGTCCCCTTGCCACCCGCCCGGCTGTCCCCTCATGGTACCTTTTGTGATAAATGCAGAGGCAGGGCAGCCTGGCTATCGTGTCCCCCTGCAGCAGCTCCTCCAGGCAGATCACGCACTCGCCGGCATCCTTGGTCAGCACATCATCTGGGAGGGGAGGACAGAGCAGCAGTGAGACAGGGACCACCGCAGCATTCCCCTCCCTGGCATGGAGGGGAGCCCAGCACCACTGCTGCGGGCGCAGCTGGGATGGGGTGGAATGGCAACAGTGCTGGAAAACACTGGCAGGAGGCTCATGTGGAAGCACAGGGGGACATGGGCCTGGGGCATCTGGAGTGAACACAGCCCCTACCCCTGGCTTCCAAAAAATTATCAACCAACAGGGGGTGAGCATCACTCCCACACCAGTGGTCAGGAGGGAGGTGGGAGATGCTGGAGCTTACAGCCCAGTGCTGAGCCGCCCTGCCAGCAAGGAGGGGAGGAAGGCAACGACCCTTTGCGGGGGCAGCCCAGGAGGACATGCATCCCCTGCCCTCACTAGGCAGGATGCAGGGCCAGCAGGGCTCCCTCTGGCAGAGAGTGGGGGGAGGGGGTCCCCCCGGGGTAGGGGACTGTGTTACAAAGGAGCCTGAAAGCAAAAGCAGCAGGGTTGAGCCATGACAGGGAAGCAGAGTGGAGCAGCACCATCCCACCGGAGCACAGCCCTCTTGGGAAGCCTGGCCAAGCCACCTGCCCGCAGCAAATGTCTCTCCAGCCTGCCCGGAGCCATCCCAGGGTGGCAGGACGCCGTGTCCCCCACACAGCCTGGCCCTTACCGTTGTAGGAGAGGCGAGGTTTGCTCAGACACATGATAAAGTGCATTTCCATCTCGTCAGAAGCCACGGATTTGGAGCAAATGGGGCACTTGAAACCTGGAAGGAGAGCAGAGAGACGAGCTCTTAGCGAGGGCAGCAGGAGGAGTCCACCCTATATCCTGGGGAATCCTTGGGGCCATGGTGGGGCACGGCAGCGGGCAGCCCCTCACCTGCTGCCTGCATGGTGACCCTCACCCCACACTGCACCCACTGGGCACCCGCTCATCCTGTGCTGGCCACCGGCAGCGCCAGCGTGGGGACAGCCACCAAACAGGGGACAGCCGACGAGCTGGTGCGCTGGTCGTCCCTGTGCCCGCCGCGCAGAGGGCACAGAGAGCGTGCCAAGGCAGTAAACACGTGGTCATCAGCTGCTGCCAGGCCTTAAAGGGCGAGCAGCAGCCTGGGGCACACAGCACCCAGCCACTGGCAAGTGCAGGGGCACGTCCCTGTGCATGGACAGTGCTGTCCTTGCTGCCAGAGCTCAGCACCACATGGCTGAGCCAGAAAAGCTGCAAGGAGGGAGGCTTTTTGTATAGCTGCAGCAGAGGACTGGCAGATCGGAGCCTCAAACACAAATGGCTGCTTTGTCCAGCTTTCTGCAGGAGTGAAGTGCATGCTCACCCCTCTGATGCCAGCCTGCCTCCCCAGGAACAGGGGGATCCTGCAGGCTGATGAGCCAGCTTGACCTTGGCCCTGCCTGGTGACTTGGGTTCTTGGATGAAGCTGGATGGGATGCCCAGATCTGCTCTGCGACCTTGCTTGGGGTGGTGCCAGGGTGTCACACCAGTGTTGTCACCTGTTCGAGCCATGCAGACCACCACGGCATCGTCCCCAGCCCCACCGAGTGAGGCTGCCCCAAACGCAGTCTGTAAGCCCCACACTCACAAGGAGCAGAACCCCAAGCAGCCCTGCAGGTCACCCATCTGGGACTCCCTGCCCTTCCACTGCAGCCAGCTTGAAGCCATGTGGTTTGTCACTGCACAGCAGAGCAGCGCAGCTCGAGCCGAACACGCGCATGCCACCACCACGGGTTTGCACCAGAATATCCAGCAATTCCCTGCCTGCAGAGAGGGAGAGGGTAATTTAAGGATCTGCCTTCTAAAAGCAGATCAGGTTTGACTGCAGTGCCGCTTAAGAGCTTTCTTCATATATATGCAAAGGCTGCTCAGGAAAGAAAATAAAAGGAATGTACACAAATTATCTAAGGATGAATCAGGTTCTTGTTTGCCACCATGTGGATGTGGACAGGATCATTTTTTTGCTTCTTGTAAGGCAGAAAGTACAGGGTTGCTTTAAGGAGAGGCAGCTCAGACCTCTGCTGTGCAAACAGCCCCAGTAACTGCTCATCACCCGACTGCTCATTAGCAGCAGTGATAAATACAGTTTACTTCCCAGGTCCTTGGATCCTGCCCCTCCAGAGTGTGGTTATTTCCCAGGAGGGCGCAGCAAGGATAAGCACAACGAATTGTATGAGATTGGCTCTAAAAGGACCTGCTAAAAGAAGGAGCCCTCAAGCCCAGGGGTCCCTCCAGTGGGGTGTCTGCTGCCCTGCAGCATTGCCACGCTGGGAACACATCCCTGCCCCAAGCCATGGGGCCTCTGCTCTGAATCTGGCCCCAACTGCACCAAGCCCCAGGCGATAGGGCAGCGCTGCAGCCAGGGCTCATGGGCAGCAGCACCAATCTGCCTTCTCCTCTCCAGCCTAATTTTACTCCTGACCGATTTATACCTTGTGGCAGCCGTGCCCATTAGCTGAAGTCGCTGGTTTTTTTCCTCCTCCCAAGTGTTTACCCGCCCGGTGTATTTATAGCGTGGAGAGCCTCCCAGCCTGCCTGCTGCAAGACCCAACTGGCCTCCCCTTGTGAGACACCCTCCCGGTGCCCCGCTCCCCTGGCAGCCCGCCTGCCCCGTCCCTGCCTGAACTGATCCCGCCTGGAGCAGATGGTCTGCCAGCGCCACGGGCACCGGTCCCTACCGGGGGAGCTCTGGGGACTGCTTTCCAGACGCAAGTCCCTGCAACGGCTGTAAAGGGCTCCCTTTGGAAAAGGCATTTTGTCTGCAAACTCTGTGTCAGGGCAAGGCATTTGTAAGGGTTCAGTACTGTTCCCTGTGCAGTATGTGGGCAGACCTCGTTTCCTCTGGTCCCCCCTTTTCTGTGCCAATGTGTTATTTTAAACAGCTGTCCCAGATCTGCCAGCTCCGGCAGCACCCGAAGGGATCCTATGAGACGTGCAACCGATGTAAAGGGAAAAGGCCCCGGATGAAACCGCTTGGTCTGTGGCTGCCAGGGCACGGCTGCCAGCAAAGCAGCAGGGCCAGGCAAAGAGCAGGGCCCTTTGCAGACTCCAGAGAGCGGCTGTTGCTGTATCTCCAGGCCTCTTTGCTAGCTGGGATAGCTTCAGCACGGTTATAAATAGCCGGCATGAACACTCCTCATGCTCCTCACTGCTCCATGGGCAGCTGGCTGGGGCACCGGGACTCCTGACACCGCCACAGCCCCATGGCAAGGACGTGGGGACATTGGGCAGACAGAGGGGCCCAGGCTCAAGCCCCAGCATGTATGTGACATCCTCCAGCCAGACGGGTCTGGGGGCTGAGCCAAGTGCAGAAGAACACACACACTTTTCTGGCTCTGCATTTCACAAGATGGAGGGGGGGAAAAAAAGGAAAGATGAATATGCAATTGCGTAAATTCCCAACTTTGAGCAGGAGCAAGGATCTGGTGTGGAAAGGCCCCCAGGGCGGGGGGCTGCCCTGCACCCCAGCTGTCGGCACAAATACTTGACATTGCAAAAGCAACTGCTTGTGTTTCCCTCTATGGCAGGCACAGGAGCCCACCCCCAGTGGGAAAGGGGAGGCAGAGGTGAGCTCCCTCTCCCCTTCTCCAGGTGACCTTTGGGTGAAGGTGGTAGGCAGAGAAACAGCGAGGCCAGGGGACAGCCAGCACCCAACAGCAGCAGGCACCAAGCCTGGTGCCTTGGAACATCCCTTCACATTTCAGGCAGGAGCCTGTCCCATAGATGAAAGAGCTGCTTTCCACATGGCCAGCCCCCTCTGGGCCATGGTATTTTCCACATTCCCCGAAATCCCCGTTAATTTATCCTGCCTAAGCTGCCAGCCGGAGCAATGCAGGAGATTACATTTTGACAGCTGCTCATGGAAAATTCAGCTCCCTCCCTCCTCCTCGAGCCCTTTCCGTCCTCCTCCCACATGCCTAAAAAAAAAAGAGAGGAAGGGCCCAGCTATTACTTCTTGCCTGGGCCTCCCACACCCACAGGGAGGCCCGGGGGTTGCTCCAGGGAAAGGCTATGGACACGTCCTCCCTCCCGAGGCATCTGGGGCAGCTGGTGATGCCCCTGCCCATGGCACATTAAACCTGAAGCTGGCACTGTCACCTCACGCAAAGATGTGTGGGCAGGTACCAGCTCCCGACAAGAGCAAGTGAAGAAGAGGAGGGTGCTGCAGGAGGGGGGCTGGCCTGGAAAGCAGGTTCAGGTCAAGACCTGGACTCTTTGTATACTGCAGGAGACTTTGAGAAAGTCAAGGGCTTTCCAGGGCTGCGAGACACAGGCTGGCAGGTGATCTAATCTCTCCAATGGCTTGGTCTAGAAACCAGGAGCAAGCGGCGCCGGTGCTCTCCAGGGGCTACTGCCCTCTGAGTATTTTTAGGAAGGTTACATGGTTAATTTTAGAGAGTTGGGCAAAGTAGAGCTGGGAACCTCTGAAAATCTCCACACGGTCCTATGCATGCTGAAAAAGCCTGGTGGTTAACCCTCACAGTACCAAAAGCACTGCCACAGAACTGCAGGGAATTTAGTGGTGGTGGGAGGGTCAAGACACCTTTCCAACCCATTTCTAAGTATCCCAAACAGAGCTGATTCTGGAGCTGGGATAGGAAATTCCCATCACTTGTGTCTACTGAGCACTACAACAGGGTCAACCACACCACGTTCTGTGAGTGGAAGTGGCTGCTCCCCTCGGGGGTGGGTGAGACCATGTCCACAGGAGTGGCAAGCTTGTTCTGGATCCCAGAGAAAGGCATGTGCCATGTCTACCTTCACCTGCGAAACCCTCCTCCAGCTGGGTGTGCCTCCAGGCAGATTGCTTACAGGCCACAGTGCCATCAGGAGTAGCCCCAGCAGTAGGACACCCTGGCTCTGTCACTGGCAGGTGGCTGGAACACGGAGAGCAGCAGCTTTTCCGCTGCACAGCACCTCCAGCAATGGGAGGGGATGATGTGCCCTGAAGGCAGGAGGAAGTAACAGCACAGGCACAATGCCAGCAACCCACCCCATACAGCATCCACCAACGGGATCCCTGGTTGCCCAGTCTCCCACTACTGCCATGGGATAAACCAGGAGCCCTGTGAGTGGGAGCGGCAACACAAACTCCCCAAAACGTGCCTGCCCCAGGAGAGATCCCTTCTCTGGTGCCCAGCCACCCCACAGGACACCTGGAGAAACAGGGAGCTTGGGTAAGCCCCAGGCTGCCTGATGATCATGGAAGATTTGGAAACCTCAGCTGCACAGCCCATCTCCATGTCTCTAGAGAGCATCCTGGGCTCCCAGCCAAGGGAGCTGGCTTATACCAGGTGAGGATGTGTCCAAGCATGAGATAAAACCAGGGAATATTTGGTCCAAGCATGGAGTCCTGGTGCCTCCTCCTTACTGAGTAAACCATGAGCATCCTACCTTCCCCCATGGCTTCCCTAATACTGCCAGCTGAACCAGCACCAGGTAGAAGCTGGAACACATGGATTATCTTGAAAAAAACCCTAGACTAGTGATTGAAGAGGAAGGAAAGACTGAAAGACCAGTTGGTCAATCTGAAGTATGTGGGGCTGGGTGAGGCAGAGGGGTTCCAAGCCCTCCCCTTCCCTCTCAAGGACTCCAGAGCACAGCCCCAGGAGGGAAGAAGGGATCAGGGAGCCAAGTTGTCCTCTGTGCCAGAAAAGTGAAGGAAATCTGAAGAGCCAAGATATTCAAACCCAACATCTCCCGGAAAATAAATTCCCTACAGGTTTAAAGCAGCCTCATTTTTTTAAAGCGACGGTCAGAGGACAGCACATTGGAGATGGCACACGGATGCACAGAGCACCTCTCCAGCACTGGGGCACAACAGGGACCCAGCAGCTGAGGACTCCATGAGTGTCCCCTCATGAGTGGAAGCCCACCATGGAAGTGATGCTCTGCCAGCCTCAGCGATGCAGTCGGCAATGCTGCAGGAGGCAGCATCAAGTGCCTGCAGGCCAGGGCACCCAGCAGAACCAGGCCAGAACCCACTTCCCCCTGCAGAAGGAAAAGGCATCAGCTGCATGGGCAGAGGCAGGAGCCAAGGTCCAAGGCAGCCCTGCTGCCCCTGCAGGACTCAAGGCACTGGGTGAACTCCACAATGGTGCTGGGTTATTGTGCAGCACAAGGGCTGACACGAGCAGGGACACGTAGGCAGGAAGGAGTAAAGCACTTAAGCTGCCTCATTTGCCAGCTTTGAAAAAGCAAGCGTCCTTCCTCCTGATTCAAGGCTGCAGAGAGGTGGGAGAGCATAAAGGATGGGTCCAGGATGGAGATAAGACACTCCACCTTCCTGAGGACAGAAGGGAGGCAGGGCTGGGAGATGCCAGTGAACCAGCCCCAGATGACCAGCCAAGCAGGGATGTGGCTTGGATGGGACATCTCTGGATGGCAGTGCTTGGAAAGAAACTTGACCATTTCTGCTGCCTTGGCAGAGGGACAGTCTTGCTCCATCCCCATCCCACACCACCATTTCCTGAACTGATTGAGTCAGTTCAGCTTGCTGAGAAGGGACAAAATAAACGTTTGTAATGTGAAAGTGGCACCCCAAAAAAAGCTACTTCTGTGCAAGGCCAGGTTTTTCAAGGTCTAAGAAAAGCTGTCCATCATGTGCAGTAGCTCCTGGCAAAGTCCCCATGTGGCAGGTGTCTGCTGTCAGGTTGGTCACACACCAGCCAAGGGTGGCAGGGATGTGCCATGGAACACAAAGCTGCCCAAGGCCAGCACCATCCTAATGTTCAAGGTATTGTGTTTTAAAGACACCTCTGCCCACTCCCACCCGACTCAAGCCACAAAGAGGAGATGTAGCAGCAAGAAAAAGACATTAGTGCTTCAGGTGGGACGTGGGGAAGCCACTGGGGTCAGAGGGATGCAGGACACAGAGCGGAGGGGCTGGGTGGCACCATGTCACAGAAGCCCAAGGCTGGCTTGCTGCAAGCCAGGAGGCAGAGCTATTTTTTTTTTTAGCCAGTTGGGTTCTTATGGAGGTGGTGGGGGAGGACGGGAAGAAGGAGAACAGATTGCAATTCTGGGGCTGAGGAAAGCTGGAGAGTTGGAAATGAGCAGGAGACACGGGAGAGGGAACTCCAAAGGAATGTTTGTTCCAAAGCACTCAAAGCTATTGATTCTCAGCAGATGGACACACCAAAGCCTTACAAAACACCTCCAGCCCAGCCCACAGACACTGAGAAGCAGGAGGGCACCAAGGCCTGGTTATATGGTCACAGGATGTCCAGACACCAAGTACCCTCCTTTCCTGTCATTGTTTGAATGTTGCCCCTTTCATGGTTGCAATTGCAATTTTTGAACAGAAGTACTTATGCTAAGGAAGAGATCATCTCCCTCTTATAGCTCAGGCTATGCTGCACGATCAGTTCCCCCAGACATGGATGAAAAAGGCAACTTCCCAGGGTCACCCTGTCTTCTGGAGAGTCCTAGTTTACTGCAGAAACACTCCCCCAGCTGCTGGGAACAGGTTTCATAAGGAAGAATGTGTAGCCCAAAGCTAATTTTAGCATCCCAGAGAAGAGCAAAGTTAAGCAGAGGGGTCCTGGGTGGTGGCCCAGCAAAGGCATTAACACCTCCAACTCCTGCTGTCAGGCTGCAGGGCTCAGATTTACCAAGTTAAAAGCTCATCCAGGGCTCCTGCTAGTCATAAACCAGGTCTCGGGCCATCTCATGGCTCAGGAGAACTGTAGGGATGCTCTGGTGCTGCCTCCACACCTTTCAAGGGATGCTCAGGTTTTCAAATTCACTACCCTGAGAGGGCAACGATCCTGCAGGCACACCTGGGAATTTCCGAAGGGTTTGCCTGCATGCCTGTTTTTTCCCTCCCACGTATTTCTTGTAGGAAGGAGGAGGCCCAGTCAAAGCCCTGCTGTGGGCAGCAATCATCTGCAAGATGCACAGAGCCAGCAGGGAAATGAGGGGGTCCCAGGCTCTGAAATGAAGGAGTGCAGGGGATCCACTGGCAGCACGGTGGGACGCAGCCATTTGGAAATCAGAGCAGAAAGGGAGAGAGTGTGACACTTTGGCTTGGCAAGGGCTGGGAGGGAGCAGCGAGGCAACGTCACGCGGGGACTGGTGGGGTGAGTCACTTCTGACTAAGACATCCGCTGGGGAGGCACCCACGGAGTCCCCACTGCCAGGCTCCAGCACTGCAGAGCTGCCAGAGGAATTCCCGCTTTTGGAAAGGTTGAAACACAAAAGCCTGATCTGAGCCACTCCCAAACACAGCCGGATCTGACCCTATGGGATGATCTGCTTCCTGACCCCTGGGTTTTTCCAAAGCAGAAAAGTTGTGCTTTGATGCTGCCGAGGCTCCATCATGCCTCAGCTTCAGATGATCTCTTGGGAGGATGATGGGACACTCCAGAGGCACATGATGACATGCCCTGGCTTTGTGATGCTGGGAGCATGGCCAAGCACTGACTGCACCCACATACCTCTTCTGCCAGGAAGTAATCCCGACCAGCTCCTGGGACACCTCCTCCCCAGGCATCCCACAGCAGCACTGCACAGAGAGCATGGTGGAGGGTCTCTTTCTGCCTGGGCCATGGTGGCAGGATCACTGAGGCAATTGGTTTCCATTAGTGCAACATCCCCAACCCCTGGGGTGCGTGGAAAGGATGACACATTGCTTTTTGGGGTAGAGAATGGACAATTTTTATGTAGTGGGCAGCAAACAGAGCATAAAAGAGCTGCACCCACAAACAGTGCATGGCTGGGAAACACTTTGTGGCCAGTTCACACTGGTTGTTTCTGAAGAAAGATAGAAAAAAAAATTGAAATTTTTCCACCAATGGAAAAAAAAATCTTAGTGAGGAGCATGCTGCAGAGCAAGCCCTGACCTCACCTGCCCCTCACGTGGTAGGAAGGGCTGCATAGCACAGAGCATCTCCCTGCTCCCCAGGAGGGACTATGATTGCTGAGGGATACCCAGCGAACACCCCAGGCTACCAGGACAGCAGCAAGGGGAAAAAGCAGGGGCAAAGCTGGGGGGTGATCACACTTCTCTGTTGTGCATGGTGCAGAAGGGGAGGGATTCTTCACAGCACCAAGATGCCCAGACAGGCAGCATGAGCCCCCCTTTGATGGCCAAAAGCTGGGGATTTGAGAGGAAGATCTATGCTGAGGATGGGGATCCACCACTCCAGAGCTCCCTGGCTGCCTTTGCAGCATGGAGGCGGCTGGCAGACAGAGCCAGCTTTCTGCAGCTCCGGGAGCCCTCCGAAACACAAAGCACGGCGTTTCAGAGGAACGAGCCCCTCGGTGAGCGGCAGGGTCTGCCCACGCTGGATCCTGCTGGAGGAGGCAGGAGGGGCCACACACTGTGCCACGGGCAGGAACAACCTGCCCGGGCGTCCCACCTTCTCTGCCCCTTCGCTTCAACATGTGCCAACCTCCAACATGAGAAGGGCTCCTTCTGAGGAAGGACATAGTGGGGCTGCAGATGACAAAAATCCCAGCTGTGGGATTTGAAGTTCTCTCTTCCCCATCACAAAAGGCAACACCCAGAGGAGCAGAGTATAACCCCACTTCCAGAGCTCAGCAGGGCCTTGTGAAGCAGCATCCTCCCGTGAAACATTCACCCAGGACTAGGTGCAGGGTGCCACCTGTTTTGTACCCATCTACAGGGAGCAAAAAGAAATCAAAGGCATCTACAAACCCCCTTTGAAGGGTAAGATCCAGGTAAATAGCCGACTTCAAGGGCTATGAATCAGTGGCACAATAAATAAGCAGATGGACAGTAGTTTCAAAGCAGCAAGATCTGACTGGGGATAACCTGAAATGCCAAGGCAGAGTGCTCAGCCTCAGCCTGTCCTGCTCAGCATCAGCTTAACAGAGGGTTGGCCCCAAAACTGATCTCAGCCCATACTGACTCGACCTCCCCGCAGACAGTAATTTAAGCCATCTGCCTAGAGCCAAACCCCCCCTCCTCTTCCCTGGCTACAGATGTACAGGCCTTGGATGGATGGATTGAAAGGTGGATCTAATTCCCCTGCAGCGCTTCTGACGAAGTGCAGCCTTGTAGGAAGAGCTCCCAGATGAACTACTGCAATTACCCTGGCTGCAGGAGAAACTGCAGGTTTTCCCCTCACTGGTGACAAAGACTTCTCCAAAAAACAATCCCCCAAACGCCCACCACCCCAAGCTGTAATGCAACCATCCAGGATGTGAAGAGCAGAGCCCCCGGCAACACCCTCGAATCGCTGAGCTGTGATCAGAGAAACTCAGAGCCATGGTGAAAGCCAGGGGGAGAAAGCAGAGAGCTGTCTTTCGAGGCAGCAACAGGCAAAGAGGCACAGAGGACATAGAAATGTCAGTGGCCTCATCCTGGAAGGAAATAAAATGCTGGGCAGGGATGTTGGACAGGGTCAGCACCACTCAGTTCTCCTGCCTGACTGCTGCTTTCCCCCTCTTGTGTTGCAGGCAGCTGGCCTCTAAAAATACCCACTGTTGTCACGCCGTCCTGCCTGCCTGGGCCAGGAAACAGCTCTGAGCAGCTTTCAGTTCCATTCTTCATCTGCACTGCTGTGCTTCCCTCACCAGGATCTGTCCCAGCCCCTCTTCTGTGCCTGGCAGGTGACAGTCTCTCAGGAACTAGGGCCACAACTTGACAAAGAATCAGTGAACCAAGGGTGATAACTGGGAATATACAACCCTGGGAAATTTCTGCTAGGATTGTTAAAACTAGCAAAAAGGTAAATATTTCCACAGCATCTCTCTGCTTCTCTACAAAGTGCCACAAGACTGTTCCAAGGCACACAGTCTAATTTCATGCCACTGATGGGAGGCCCACAGCTACATGAGCATGCATAAACAAGGGAGTCACAAATTTCCCAAGCTCATTCAGCCCATGACACCACAAATGTCCCAGGGTCAACCTGGTGCTGATGCTGCTCAGCTCTGGTCTATAGGGAAGGAGGGGAGAGAAGAGTCAGCTTCACCTCAGAGGTGCAGTACAGCCTCTCCAGTGGTGAGGCCCCATCCCCACTGGCAAAATACACCCTGGATGGAATACCTCCAGCTGCCCACAGACCAGGCATGGGGTCTGAGCGATGCATCTGTTCAGGATCAGCTGGTTGCACATGGCACAAACCCGGCAGCGTGGAGGCACAGGGACCATAGCAGGGAGCACCAAGGTATCAAACCCCATGCCAGCAGCACAGACACCAGTCATGAACACATGCCTGCTGCCTCCCTGGCCTTTCCTTCCACCTTCCTCAAGTCCCAGGTTGTACAGACCTGCAGTAGGCTGGAAAGTTGAACTGTGACAAGAGAGAAGCAGCTCCTGTCCCCCACCACAGGCACTCCCCTCCCCTGCCCGCAGCCCAGCACAGCAGAAAACCTGCCAGCAGCCGGGCTCTGCCCACGGGAAGTGCTGTGCAACGGCACGAGAAGAGGCCCCAGGCAGCAGAGCTTCCTGAAGCTGCACCTCCAACAGCCTCCCATCAAAAAGCACCAAGCAAAAGCATTCGGCCAGGCAGCACCTGCAAAAGACAGCAAGAGCACCCCTGGGGGGTACTCAAGCCCCCAGTGGGTTCACTTGCATTTGAAACCTGCCTGGTGGAACTGGTGCAGGGAAGACATTTAAGGCCCAGCTTTAACCACTCTTGCTCTACCTGAAATAAAAAATTGGTGTCTCTACAGAGGGAGGCTTGTTGTACCCTGATGTACAGCCAGGCCAAAGCAGGTGGGCAAAATGCTCTGCATCAGGGCCTGCTGCTTTACAGCATCACTTGGCTGCTCATGTACATCATTCCCAAGCCCTTATGATTTTGGTTTTCAAGGGAACCAGGAGAAAGTCGGGTCACATTTACTCAAAACCAAGTACTCAGCACATCTGGGGTTTTGGTGTACCAGCAGCAGATGCCACAAAATGTACCTCGTGGTTGCCCACCGTCTGCTTGGGGCACCACAAGACTGGTCCCTGCAGGGGGAATTTATCCGAAGAGCCCTTTGCTACCTGTCTGATCTGTCACATGGGAGAATACACTGGAGGGGGAACAAAAAAAAGCCTTTTTTTTTTTTCTCCTCCTCCAAAGTGGGCTTTTCTCCCTCCCTGCGCTTCTCTTGAAATTAATTTTCAGCATTTAGCAGCATTTTCCCATGACTCTGTGCGGCTGCCTTGGCCAGGCGCCAGCCTGATACTGCTCCTCCACCAAAGATGTCTGTATCTGATTGATCCTTCGGCCAGCGAACGAGAGAGAGAGGAGCCTTAATAGCACATTAATAAATAAGAGAAGCCTTTACGGTTATTCCAGTCACCGGAACAAACATCTCAGCAAAACAAACCAGCATGGGATAAACTTACGTCACAGCCTGGGAAGACAATCCTGGCTGGGAAGTGGGTCAGCCCAGGAGCATGAGAGCATCATTCTCAGCATCTCTGGAAGATACATGTGCAGAAGGGGGAGAGGGCACCCAGCTACCCTATGCTGATTTATGCACAGGTTTCTAGAGGAGAGAGCCCAGTTAATGTGCACAGCAATAAGTTCCTTGTTCCTGGGGAAAGCAGTCGGGATTTCAGAGGGCACTGGGGAGGCAGGCAGCGCAGAGACAGCCTGCGCTAGCTCTCGCTGCGGAGACTGAAGATAACTGCCGCCACCGCCGGCTTCTCACGCACAACGCCAACGTTGACGCACTTAAACTTCATCTCCAGCTCTGGTGTGCATTAAAGTTGCCTTCGAGTCTCCCGTCTTCAGGTGTTCAGCACTTTGCTCTTCCAAGGTAGCCACTGCCTCTTCCCCTGTCCCTGGCAGCTGGCTCAGAGAAAGCAGAAGCAGAAGAGCACCCTCTCCATACCTGGAGAGCCCATCAGCTGAACATCACCAGTGTGGGGAGTCACCAGGACTGTTTCTGCACCCACTTCCCAAATGACCTGCAGGCCTGGCAATGATGCAGGTGCTTGATCCGGCTGTCAGACAGTAACCAGCACCAAACCCACAGAAAGATGGTTTGAGGACAGTCATCTTTGGAAATTTCCACTAGGAAAAATAGATTCAGAATGGCAAGTTCATGCAGACCTTGGGGTGCCCTTCCCCTGGCCTAGCTCCTGGAAGGGGGGAGGGAAGCACATATGATGTCTGCATGTTGAAAACTTCATAGATTCAGTTGGAAGGGAACCACAAGGATCATCAAGTCCAACTCCTGGCCCTGAACAGGATGACCCCAAGAATCACACCATGTGCCTGAGAGCCTTGTCCAAACACTTTCTGAACTCTGTCTGACTTGGTGCTATAACCACTTCCCTGTGGAGCCTTCCAATGCCCAGCTACACTTTGGGTGAAAAACCTTTTCCTAACATTCTATGCAAACCTCCCTTAGCACAGCTCCATGATGTTCCCTTGGATCCTGTCACGGGTCATAGAGAGCAGAGATCAGTGTTGTCCTTCCATTGTCCCTCCTGAGGAAGCTGCAGCCCACAATGAGCTCTGTCCTCAATGTCTTCTCCAGACTGAACAAGCCAAGTGACCTCAGCTGCTCCCTATATGGCTTCCCCTCTAGACCCTTCACTATCTTCATGTCCCTCCTCTGGATGCTCTCTGACAGCTTTATATCCTTCTTGTATTGTGGTACCTAAATCTGCACACCAGACTTGAGGTGAGGCCAAACCAGTACAGACCAGGGCGATCACCTCCTTTGAGCAGCTGGCAGTGCTGGGCCTGATGCACCATGGGACACAGTGGGGGCCCTTTTCGGCTGCCAGAACACACTGGTGACAAGTTGGCGGCAGGACAGTCAGGGCTGAGAGCAGCTTTCTGGCTGGTAAGCTAGAATTCAGCCTTCTCGTTCTGGTGTAGAAATTGCAATGGCAGGACTATGTGAGGAGCAAGGATTGCCAGGTATCAGTGACAAAAGGCTCAGGACTCAAAGCTGTCGGAGCACAGCAAGGGTTCACCACAGACAAGCCTCTTCCCAGCTTGGAGAGACCGGGGCCACCCAACACAGGTGTTCACACATCTTCACCTCACCCTCCAACTAACAACCCCTTTTTCCCACCCCATACTCTGGAGCCAGACTGAAGAGCTCTTCCAGCCTTTTTTTGCTCTCTAACTGTGCCTGGAGAAGGACCCAGCCCAGCATGCTGGCTGCCATCACTGCACTAAAAATCTTCCCATCTTCCCCCTGCTGGGTCCTCCTGCCCTGGAAAAGTGCTGCTGAGAACCCAGCAGCTCATTTGGCAAAGAAGGCCTCCTGACATTGGTGCTACCAGCACCCAGGACAAACAGCTTGGTTTGTCAGTGCATGGAAAGCCTGTGACATTCCTGGTGGTACTGCACAGGAGGATGAGCTAGGCATTTCCTTAGGCTAGCCAGCAGACAAGGAGATATGGATTTATTAGAGCTTCAAACACTCAAGGGCTTTGGGTGATGAGTGGGATTTCCAGATAAACTTTAAGCTACTTACAGCCTCTGCAAACTCCCTTAGATCCTCTGATGAAGATGAATAACATGAGAGATACTAAGAGAACCACACAAAGCTGGAGACATGCAGCACTAAACCACACATCTCCCTTTTCTCCCTTCTTCCCACTAGCTTTGGCTTTACTGAGAAGTCCTAATAGTCATAAACATACAGAGGCAGGGTCAAGTGCTACAGGCAAACTCCAAAGTTGTGCAAGATGTGTCATTTTCCACTCATGAAGGCCAGGAAGTGGATCTCAGAAACCCTGGGCAGACAGGGAAATTCCAGAGCAGTTTCAGGTGTTGCTGGAACAGTTATATTGCTTGTGTATACGGTGGGCATGCCTAGGAAAATTCCCGTCAGGAAACAGGACTCACCCACAGAGGTGCTGTCCACTCAAAGGGAGGGACAAGCTCCACCATAAAGGTCAGAGCTCCTTACCCACCCCATTTGGAAGATATATGTAGGCTTCACTGTTCACAAGAGCAGAAGCTCTCCTGCCCTCATCCTGGGACAGGCTAGAGACCATCAGTATCTAACTGTTCCTCCCGTCCCGGCATCCCAGCAGCCACAGTGGAGCCCAAAGGTATTCAGCAGTGGGCTCTTCTCACTGACCAACCCCATGCACAGCACCTTACAGTGATGCTGCAGCATTCACTGGCCTTGGGGACCACTTTGCAACCTCCCTCTGCACAGGCTTCCCAGCATAGTCCTCCCTTCCTCCCCAGGCATACCCAGCTCTTCTGCAGGCCTTCAACTGCAGAGAGGGGAAGGAGTGACACCAACCAGGGAAGAGAGCTCAGCCTGCTCCAGCTCACTCCTCAGGGTCCCTGCTGAGGGGCCTGATGAGCCATGAAGCAGCTGGAGAGGCACAGAAACTCTGCATGGCAGATACAGGGAACAGTGAGGCGCCAAGACTATCTGTGTGTTCCCCTTATCACAGGCACGCTGCTGCAACAACAGCACCTTATCACTGCCCTCATGTCAGGGCTCCTCACTGTCCCACTGAGGACCCCACAGAGCTCAGGCTGCACTTTGAGCTCCAAGCTCATCCCCCAAACCCAAGTGCTCTCAGAAAAACGTGAATGCGACCTTCCTTCCCCACATGCAGAGAATAGCACCATCCGGCTCTCCAGAAAGGGGCAGGCAGGGCAAGAAACCACTCTCCAGCCCTGTTAGCCACAGAGTTTGGGGGGCTCCTCTCCTTGGTAGTACAGCAGCTCAGGCAGATCCCAGAGATTCCCAGGCATGCCTCGTGCAGAGTGGGTTCGGTACATCGGCGGGTCCCCTCATTCCCACCCTCGAGTCATCCTTCACAGGGAGCAGGGACAGTCACGCGCAGCAATGTCAAAGCTCCTCTCCATTTACCAGAGCACTGCTGCTTCAGCACTTTCCAGTGGCTAATGGAGTGGCTCAGCACCGCGAGAGGAGCAGGTCGATGGGGAGGCAGCAGGGAAGACACGAGTAGCTCCTGACTGCCCTGCTGGAGGTTAACCAGCTGCAACGGGAGATTAACAGGAATTTCAGCAATCTTGAGGTGGCTTACTTCCCCCCTTCCCTGCAGTCTCCAAATCCTTCATTAACTTCTTACACTAAGAGAGGAAGAGTGCAAAAGTTAAATG
This sequence comes from Falcunculus frontatus, assembly GCA_013398115.1. Classification (NCBI taxonomy): domain Eukaryota; kingdom Metazoa; phylum Chordata; class Aves; order Passeriformes; genus Falcunculus; species Falcunculus frontatus. Next base: position 20,536 of record VZRV01002011.1, read on the forward strand.
AGCTCTGACAAGTTTTCAGAAGGGTTTTTAAGCATCCTCCACTCTTTTTGCTATTAATTAGCAACAAGGAAGAACCACCACCGGGAGAGGCTTCGGCACAGACTGAACAGCTCTCGCTGCTGCCCGCACATGCTTCAGCTCAGCTCAAATGCTCTCAGAGGGCCCAAAAAGAGGCACCAGAGAAACCCAGTTCTTGCAGCACTTCCCACAGCTCACGCTGCAATCTTTCAAGGGCACCGTGTTTAACTTAGCAGCACTGCACTAACTCGCTCAAGTGTCTGAAAAACAGCTTACTCCATTTTGCAGCTGGTTTATTTTTCTGAACAGGTTTTTGCCTCTCAGCATTGCAGTTTAAAATGTAACTGATACTCTCTGACCAAGCATTGTGAGCTGCAGGGTGTTTCTGTAATGAGACCCTCCTCACTCCAGCACCAGGCGCAGCAGAAGCCCCCATGTCCCTCATTCCCACAGAGGCTTGTGGAATACCTGGAAGGATGCTGTGCCTCCATTTCTCTCTGCATTTAGAAACCAGAGCAGCAGCACAGTCTGTGCAAGGTCATGGAGCAAGAAAGTTTTCAGGAGCACTTGCTCTCAACTCCAGTGCCACATGCCAGCCCTCTCCATCTGCTAGGGAGAATGGCAAGTGCCTGGCTTATCCAGATCAATAGGAATCAGACCTGGAGCATTCTGCCACTGAGGTGCAATGAAAGACATACAGCTTTGATCTAATGGAGAAGAGCAGCCCCTAAAGACTGGGCAAAGTGAAAAAAATCCCAAGATTTTTTTTTTTTTCAAGAAGTAGGAAAATGGGCCCCATGAGACTCTTCTTGCACTTTGTTCTTATCCACTGGTTCAGTTTCAGGCCTTCCTGAAAATGAGGCATTGTCCCAAGGCATATTATGAAATTCCCAGACCACGTCACATGAGGAGAACACAGCATTTGCGAGGGGGACGGGTGGGAGAGAAATCCCAGACTATTCCAGGAAACACAAGGAGACATCCCTGAAATGACTTCCCCTCCAGCCAGGAGGGGAAGGGAGGACCTCCCACCTCGCTCCCTGTACCCAGCCAAAACTAGGTCAGTGACACAGCCCTGCTCGCAGCCAGAGCTCCTCTACAGATACCAGCACACATGGAAGAGTCCAGCCAAGAGGGTGAAGGGGGTAACCTTGCCCCTTCCCATAGCCTGACACGTTTCCTGCAAGAGAGCCCAGCTGGCCCTGTAAAAGAGGCAGGCAGTTCCTCCTCTGCTTCCTCCTCAGCACCACAACACTGCCAGCTGGCTTCAAAGAGAAAACCCACTTTAGCTTCTCCCTGACCCTTTATCAGACAAAACAAAGGAAAAAAAAAAATCCCCACACCTTGCTTCCAAAGGCTTCCTCTGCCTCTTTCCCAGTTTCTAAAGCCAGGAACTGCTATACCTGACTGGCAACCCCCAAACACCTTCAGAAGAGACACGAGGTGCTCATCCTGGTCTGCAAAAAACAAAGTCTTGAGGGTGCTGTAGTGCAAGACCTCAAGACCACTATCCCCCAAGTAAAGGGGGGTGGGGTGGGGGTGCCACATCCACTGCTTCACATCTCAGAGCCAAAACACCTCCTTTCTAGAAAGCCTCCTCCCTTCACAGCCCCTTCCTCCCTTGACCTTGACACAGATGCCAGCTCCAGCACGCACCCACCCGTCTGTACCGGGGAGGGGATGGCGATGAGGGTCCAAGAGGGGGGCAGCTCCCCCTTGCCGGATGAACCGCGCCCACCGCCGCCCCCGGGCACCCACGGAGGGAGGGGAAGCCGGGGGAAGGATCCGGGGAGCCGGCACTCACCGCTGTGCGAGCTGAACCACCGCGGTGCGATGTGAAGGGGCAGCGCGTCGGCCAGCGAGGCCCTGGCGCCCAGGTACAGCATCCCGTCTCTATGGTGACCGCCTCCCGTCTCCTGGAAACCGTTGCCATGGGCGTACGTGGAGTCGGAGCCCGGACCGCCGCCGCCGCCGCCCGGGGCCCGCTCGGCCTCCCCCGCCGCCCGTGCCGCCGCCGCGTACAGCCCGAAGGGGACGGCGCCGGCCGCCGCCGGGTCCATGCCCATCCCGGCCACCGAGCTGACGGAGCGGCTGCGCAGCCCCATCGCGCCGCCGCCGCCGCCCGCCCGGTAATGGCCGAAGGGGGGCGGCCCCCCCCCCCCTCCCCGCCGGCGGCCCGGGCGCGGCCTCCG
>VZRV01002027.1:1581-16685 GCA_013398115.1 Falcunculus frontatus
CCCCGCGCCCCCCGCCCCGGCCGTGCCCGCCCCGGGTCCCGCTGCCCGGTTCGGCGGTGGGGCGGCTCGGTGCGGAGCTGGCCGGGGGCACGGGCAGTGCCCGGGGCTGGGGCGGCCCCCGAGGCCCTTCTGGGATGAGGTGAAGCAAATCCATGCTTGGAGTTGTGTTTCCAAGGCGGTTTGTGCCTCGCTTCAGGCTCGGGGGAGGGACCGGGATGTTTTCCCGTTTTCTTAAGGATCCCGGTTCTGTGGCACCGGGAGGGACGGCCGGTGCTGTGGGCGGTTCAGGAGCAACGGCAGCGACCGGGGAGCGTTCCCTGGGAAGTGTTCCCAAGGAAGCGTTCCCTGGGAAGCGCTGCCCGCCTGCAGGAGCAGCTCCTCGGCAGGGATGTGGCTGGATGGCCGCAGGAATCCCCTCGGGAGAGGCTGGTTTGGGGGGCTCTGCCCTCCCCCCTGCTCCTGGCATTCCAGAGGGGAAGGATGCGCTTCCCACAGGTTTTTGGTGGGATCTGAGGCATCACACACGAGGCTTTCTCGGGGGAGGAGCACCCAGGGGAATCTCAGCGATCCATGTGCTCTCCCTGCTCGCAGGGGGCAGGTCGAGCCCTTGGTGAAACGTTTGCTTTGTCTGGGGTTTGTTGTTGTGGTGCTGCTCGAATCTCAATGTCCTGCTGGGCCTTAATTCCTTTAAAATGGAAACTCTTGGCTCCGACTTCGCTTTCCACCCCAAGAGTCCTGGGTGAGGTGCTCTAGGAGCAGTTCCTAGAGGAGGAATTCCTGCCTGCTGTGCTCCTGGGATGCCCTGGTACCTCCTGCTGCTGTGTCTTGATGAATTTATCTTTCCAAATGCACCTTTTATCCTCAAATCCCTCGGGGAGAACAACACTGTCTCCATTTCCTAACACAGTTTAATGATCCTGGTGGGATTTGATCAGACTTGATGATCTTGGAGGTCTTTTCCAACCTTAATGATCCTGATTCTGTTTTTTAATTGAAGAAAACTGAGGCACAAAGTAGATTTATCCAGGATTTCATAGGTGGTGTCTGGTGGAGCAGCACCAGGAATCCAGAGCTCTGAAATCCTGACTTTCTGGCAATTAAACATCTTTTCTCTCCTCTTTAGTCATCAGTCTTTTTTTCCCCTCATCAGAGATATTTTGGGATACATCACGACTCCCAGAAGTTCTAGCTACAGACAGTGACATAACAGCTTTTGGGTTTTCAGATTAAATGACATATGTAAGGGAAAAGGAGAAAATCAAATGGCATTTTCTCTCTCATCGAATTCCCACACATCCAAAAGTGGCTGTGAAATGTTTCTGGAAACACTTGTAGCTTTCTTAATTTAAAAAAAAAAATCTGTTGCTGTTTTATTCCAGGAAATTATCAGATTGTTAGATTCCACAGAAACCAGTCTTTTGTGCTTTCTTTTAAATTATTATTTAATTCAAGAGTGGGGTAGAGGTTGGGAAAGAGAGACCTGCTGGATCTTTGCTGCTGGATTTTTTTTAGTGAGGTTTCTTCTTGAATCCCCATATTCCCCACAAAGCAGGAAGGATATGGAGTGGATGTGTGTGAATATCTATCAAGTTTATTTCCTGGACAACTTGAATTTTCAAACCCATGTGCTTTATAAGCTGGGGTTTTTTTGCAATTTTAAGGCTATTTGGTGTTTAGGGAACTGAAATACCAACCTGGCCAGACTGGAGCTGTGGGTTTAACAGGAAGGATTCCTGGTTTCTGATGGGAAGTTGCCTTGTGGCCTTTGAATCTGCTGATGGTTACAGGCCTGAATTGCCACAAAGAGGGAATTTTGGAAGGCTGAGGTGGATTTTGCTGCTTATTAAGCACTGAAGTTGATAATTGCAGTGTGACACCAAGGCAGCTCCTGGCTGGGATCACAGGGAAGTGCTTGGCATTGTTCTCCTGGGAACACATTGCTCTCGTTAATAATCTGAATATCCTTCCATACTGTAAAATATGTTATTTTTTTAAGATCCTGTGGCTGTAGGGAGGATTCTGGAGGGGTTTTCCCATTCAGGTGCACTGAAATACAGAGCTGGTGGCCCCAGTTCCCCTCAGCCTCACCCAGCCCATATTGATTTTCTTCCTCTGCCTTGCACTGACACCATTTGGGATGGAGTTTTCCATGTTTCCCTGGGAGCTTTGGATGGCTCAGGCTGGTGAGGGAGTTCATGTGCTCCTTCACAAGTGAAGCTCCTTGGTTTAGATCTCCTTTGAGGTCACTCCTGCGTCCTGCTGAGCTGTTTTCAGGATGTTTAGCACCTATCAAAGTGACTTTTGAGTCATTTGATGACTGTCCTGGTGGTTTTGTACTTTAGGTGATATTTCAGTGGGCGATCTCTGTGTTTGTGTTGCTCAAACAAGAAATGGGAACCAAATCAGGTGACAGCAGCGGGTCTGAACAGGTTTGGGGTCTTTCTTTGAGGGGGAACTTTTAATATCTTGCCTTCTAGTTATAAAGCGAGAACTGAACCTTTGCCTTTTATAACTATGAGAACATCTTTTAATTTTTTATCCCCTAGAACATGGTGATGAGTTTCCGAGTCTCAGATCTTCAGATGTTGCTGGGTTTTGTTGGCAGGAGTAAAAGCGGACTAAAACACGAACTAGTGACCCGAGCTTTGCAGCTGGTCCAGTTTGACTGCAGCCCTGAGGTGTTCAAGAAGATCAAGGAGCTCTACGAGACCCGCTACAACAAGAAGGGCTCGGACGTGGCGCAGCCGCCGCAGCACCGGGCAGAGGCCCTGCCCCTGCACTCGTCCTACGACCGCGGCAGCGCCGTGGCTCGGACTCTGCCCACCACCAACATTGACTATCCTGCCCTCTATGGCAAATACCTGAACGGACTGGGCAGGTTGCCCCCCAAAGTGGCCAAGCCTGAGGTTCGCTTGGTGAAGCTGCCCTTTTATACCACCCTGGACGAGCTGTTGAAACCGACAGAATTAGGTGAGTGTGGTGGTGGTGGTGAAAAGCCTGTGTTTTCGGGGATTTGTAAATCATGTGGTGGGAGAGGCTGGTGGATGTGGTGGTGATACCCCTCTCTCTCCACTCTGTCTCCTCTCGTGCTCAGAATTTACAGAAGAATATTATCTCTGGGCTTGCCTGTGCTTAAAGGCAGCTGATAAAAGAAGGAGAGTGGCTTTTTACACGGAGGGAGAGTGATGGGAAAGGGGGAATGGTTTTAAACTAAAAGAGAAGAGATTTAGATGGGATATTGGGAAGGAATTCCTGGCTGGGAGGGTGGGGAGGCCCTGGCACAGGGTGCCCAGAGCAGCTGTGGCTGCCCCTGGATCCCTGGCAGTGTCCAAGGCCAGGTTGGAGCAGCCTGGGACAGTGGAAGGTGTCCCTGCCCGTGGATGGAATGGGATGATCCTTCAGGTCCCTCCCAGCCCAAAGCATCCTGTGCTCCTGTGATTTCCTCTCTTTCCTCAGACCTGGAATGTGCTCACTTTGGGATGTAACTTGGAATCCTCCCTCGTTTGGCTGCTGTGGAATATGGTGCCATATTCTACACTAATGCTGGTTTCCAGCACTAAAAATCCCTGAGCTGAAGCATCCAATGGGTGAAAGAGGGTGGCAAACTGTATTTTTGACAATTTTTTTGTGCTTGTTACAGTTATCTGTGTGCGGTGCTGTGTATTTTGAGGGGTAACCAGTAAAACTGGAAGAAGAGCTTTTTCCCTGGGGTGTGGAGACTGATTTTTCATTATTTTAGTGTGGAGAAACAAAGAGTATTGTTAACTGCTGTTAAATAGAATGTTCTGGTAGCAAATTCAGTGTGTCCAGAGGAGAAGTTGTGTTCTGCTGAGTGTCTCATAAATTCATGTGGTAATGTCAGAATTCTGTACAAAATGATTCTACAACTTGAGCTGGTCTGGCTTTGCTGAAAAGATATTTGTGGTAGCTAGGAGGAAAAAAATAGATGAAGATTTGATTGTGCAGAAACAAAAAGAAAAAGGACTAATTAGTCAGATTTTTATATAATTCCTTCTTCATTTGAAGGCGTTAATGCTGTGACAAAACAGCTGAGTGGTGACAGAGTCAAGCTAAAACATTATAATTGTGTGGGGAATGGGTTTGTTCAGTGTTAAATGCCTGTTAGTCAGCAATTCCAATATGGGATTTTGAAGGAAAACACATTTCCAAGAGGTGGAAGCATCCAGAGACAGGAGAGCCTGGATACACTCACTGTGGTTACCAGATTTTGTTCAAAGTTGACATTAAACCTCCCCTACATCAGCTCAGAACCGAGGGCTCATTAAATGCAGCCTCTCCCCCTGGTAGGTGACACCTCCCCTGGGCCAGCCTGGACCCTGGAGCGTTTCTGGCTGATTTTCCCTTCTGGTGAGAGTGGTTTCTGTGGAGCCAGGAGGAGCTGGGCACCAGTAGATGTTCAGGTCTCATGGTCCCAGCCAGAGCCCAGCGACTCTTCCACACCCTTCTTTTATTTCCCCAGCCTGGTGTCCTGCAACTCTAATTCCTTCTGGCACCCTGATGGGAGTGAAGAAGCCTTTGTGGCTCCCCAGAATTGGGTTGTCTCAGCCCTGTGTGTCTGAGCTGCTCCCCTTTGCCACCTGGAGCTGCTGGGAGCTGGAGTAAAACCCACATTTGGGGTTGTGAGTTCAGAGCTCTGCTTAGTGTGGAATTGGGCCCTGATCTCTGCTCTGGGAGCAGGGACAGGACCCAGGGAACAGCTGGAGCTGTGTCAGGGATTTGGGATGGAGATCAGGGAAAGGTTCTTCCCCCAGAGAACACTGCCCAGGCTCCCCAGGGAATGGTCCTGAGGCTGCCAGAGCTCCAGGAGCGTTTGGACACTGCTCTGGGACAGGCTGGGATTGTTGGGGTGTCTGTGCAGAGCCAGGAGCTGGACTCTGATCCTTGGGGTCCCTTCCAGCTCAGGATATTCCATGATTCTATGATAAAAAGAGCACTCTGAGGAAAACAAACAGTTTTTCCTGATTGGGAGCTGCTCCACTTCATGTTTTGTTGCCTGGATTTCCCATCCTGTGTCCAGACCAAGCCTGAGCTCCTGGCAAAGTCAAAATGTGCCACTGCCTGATTCAAAAGCCCAGATCTGGTTAGAAACCCTTTTCCCTGGGCTACAAAAAGGATATTTTAAGCATGTGGCCATGGTTGGGAGTAGGGGAGGTTTAATTTATGTGTTCCAGGCTTCAGTTGGAAGCACATTCCTTAATGAAAAGCCTCTCCTGCCTCTTGGAGAGATTGCCTTGGGATCAAAGGTGAGGTGGGCGCTGCCTCATTTGGGCTGCAGGGAAGCAGAGTCCCTGGGGAATTCTCAAATGACTGTTATTCCTGCTTCAGCTAAAGGTGCTCCAGCTAAAAACAGATAAATTGGGTCCGTGGTGGGCCAGCTGAAAGCCCAGATTTGGGCAGTGCACTCCCAATTTGAGGGAATTTAAGGATGGAGTTTAATACCTGTTTTCCCTGGCTGCTCAGTAAGAGCTGAACACCTGATCAGGTACCCTGAGGTTGCACTTGCCAGATTTTGGGCTTCTTTTCCAGCAGCAATTTCTATTTTTTTTTTTAATAAAGGAAGAGTGAGCTGATATAAATGCAAAATAAACCATGAGCAGCTTCTCACTTTTCCTAATCAGGTTTGCTTTGTCTTTGTGTGGCTGAACAATCAGCAGGACACTGTTTATGGGCAGATTCTTAATCAGAAACATTAAAATTACTTTTTATTATTGGTTTTGTCAATCATCACCTTCTAAAAATCCCTCATAAAATGCTTTATTTTGTGCTGGTTGTTTTGGTCAGGAGATACTTGGATGGAAACTGGAATTAAACAAAAGTTCCATAAAGATATCTTAATTATTACTTTTAAAATTTATTTTTTGCAAGCTCCGTTTGCATTTTTAAAGCGGAAGAGGGACCAAAGGGAAGCACCTGGAGTGACTCAGGTTGTCACCAGGTCTTCCAAGAACTGCTGAGGTTTCATCCTTCCTTTATCTCCTCTTTTTCATACAAAAGTGCACTTTCCTACTTCTGAAATTCTCTTGGCTTTGAATAACCTTGCAATGGAAGTGATGCTAAGCAAAACACACAATTCTTGCTAAGTAATTTTTAAAAAGCTGTTTTAACACTTCCTCTTTGTGTTCCTCCCGTGACTTTCACCAGCTCAGGGTCTGAACTTTGCTTGGAGACACAAAACTGAAAATAAAACGTTTGCATTGAAGCAAAGGTTGTAACAAAAGTTTCCCACGTCTCAAGCTTCATTTTCACCATATTAAATGCACTCGATGTTAAAATTATCAGTGTGCAAAAGGCCACACTTAATGCTGGGTTCCAGTTAAGCCTCTCTGAGGGTGAGCTGCTGTCCCACCCTCAAGGTCAGGGGGTTGGAAGTCGTGTTTTGTCTCTTCCAGCTGCTTATTGTGCTGCTTTTTTTATTATCTGAGCTAATCTTTTTTGTTGCTGGGGTTGTTTTCTTTCTTTTCCAGAACCCTCCTGCTCAGTCTGGTGGTTTCATGCTTTTGTGTCCGGCTCAGGTCTCCTCTTGGGCTTCTTGAGGATGTGGTCACACTGTGACACCACTGATGTGGTGAACTGATGGCTCTTGAATTATCTGGGGGGAGGAAAACAATAAAAAAGAGAAAAATCAAAGCCAAAGCCTGTGCTGGTTGTACTGAACAGTGAGCAATAAATGAGCAAAGCTCTAATCAAAGCAGAATTACCAAAACAGGTGAAAACTGGAGTTCTGGCCCAGGGGTGTGGGAGAAAACAAGACTTAGAGATAAACAGAGCATAACAATCACCTTGTGTTCAGAGCTGGTGTTATCAGTTTGATGGACACTCTTCTTCCCTCCTCAGTTCCACAGAATAATGAGAAGCTTCAGGAAAGTCCGTGCATTTTTGCATTAACACCAAGACAAGTGGAGCTGATCAGAAATTCCAGGTACTTCTCACTGGGTATTAACAGTTCAAGAAAACACAGCTGCATAATTCCATAATTCCTCCGTGTTCCCTCCCTGTGGAAGCTTTTGTTCTCTGCAAGGAAACAGGATTTGTTTGAGGACACCAGGCTGCTTCTCATGGAAAGCAAAGAGCTTTGGGGGAGTGGGAGCTACAAATTCACCCATCCAGCTCCTTAAGTTTCACTCGTGCTGTTCTGATCTCCCTCTGGAATGGTGCATTTGGGCAGGAAAATCGGGATGAAATCATCAATGACCTAAATTCTCTGCTGAGCCGGTGTTGTGAATGTCTGCAGCCTTTCCTTGGCATCCCGGGTTCAAAAGGCAGAGTGTGAGGCTGTTTGCATCTGAAAGGAAACTTCCTTGGTGGGGAGGGTGCTGCAGGAGCTGCCTAAGGAAACATCTTGGATTAGGATTTACCCTGACCTCTGTCAGATGCAACTTTTGAGTCAAACAAAGGCTCTCCTCAGAGGTGGCAGTGCAGGCAGGGAGGTTTCCTCTTGGCTGACTTGCTCCCTTCACGCAGAACAATTCCTCCAAAAATTCAACATAAAACCTTTAAGTATTTCTCTTCATGATAAAATAAAGAGCTGGAGAAAGAATATCTTGGTTATTTTGCCTCCTAGTAAAATACCCTTGTTCTGTCTTCCATTTCTTTCCTGATTCCAGTTAGAATCCTGTCAGGAATAGCCCTGCTGAAGGTTGCAATATTCACAGTGGTGCCTTAATACTCAGTCCCTTGGTTTGCATGAACAGCTTTAGCTGAATAATTAAACACAGAGAGTCTTGAACACTGTCAGGTAAACCTGACCTTAAAACCCAGTTTTTATAAATTCTCACAAATCACCAGAAGGCACCTGAACAGTTTTTAAAACCCAGAGAAAAACTGTAGGCTGGTGCATCAGGAAAAAAAAATAATAATTGCAGGACCACTGATATTTGCAGGGGGGAATTGTACAATTTAAATAAAGTTCTGTGAGGTAATTTTTTAAAGGTCTATTAAAAAAATTAAGAACAACTAAAGTCCTTGAGTCTGGCAGCTGGTTTGGGTGATTTTTTTTGTGGTAGGGGTTGGGTTTTTTTTACAGAATTAATTTGAAGTTTCTGTTCTTTAATTTACCAGGGAGTTGCAACCCGGTGTGAAATCGGTTCAGGTGGTGCTAAGGTAGGTCTGGGCTGGGTTCACTGAACATCAGGGGCAGAGCAGGGGAGGAGGGAATGTTCCAGCAAAAGCCAGCAAGTTTCAGCAGGGATTTCATGGCTCCAGAGATCATTTCCAGTGAACTGTTTGTTCCTGGGCCTCACAGGAGCATCTTAAACTCTCCTTGTGAACCTCGAGCAGAAACAGCAGAATCACACCTGGATGGGCTTTGCTGAGGGAGCATGGATTGGGATTGGGATTGGGATTGGGATGGGGCCTGTGGGAGCTGGGGATGTGCAGAGTGGGGGGATATTATGGGATGTGTTGTTTCCCCCCCAGAATCTGCTACACAGACACCAGTTCCCCTCAGGAGGATCAGTACCCTCCCAACATCGCCGTGAAGGTGAACCACAGCTACTGCTCCGTGCCGGTAAGGACTGGGGGATTTGGGAGGAAAATGGGGGGAATTTGGAAGGAAATTGCTTTCCTGATGAATGCCAGGGTATAGAAGTGCACTGCTGAGTTTAAAGCTAATTTTCTGATGGATTAGCCGTGTTGTTAATGAACTGTTCTGTATAAAGACTCGATCCTGTTTACTTTGAGCTCCAGCTCTTTTCAGCTCCTTCTCCCCCCATCCTCGAGACCTGGGGCCGAGTGGAGCTGATCAATAGATGTACCTCGAGTAAAAATTACATCTCTGTATCTAACCTTGCTGCTTTAGGGCTACTACCCATCAAACAAACCTGGGGTGGAACCCAAGAGGCCCTGCCGGCCCATCAACCTCACCCACCTCATGTACCTGTCAGCAGCCACCAACCGCATCACGGTCACCTGGGGCAACTACGGCAAGGTGAGAGCCCAGGGAGTGCCCAGAATTCACAGACAGCCCTGCAGAGCAGCCTGCTCACCCTCTCCCTTCTCTCTCCCCAGAGCTACTCGGTGGGGCTGTACCTGGTGCGGCAGATGACCTCAGCAGAGCTGCTGCAGAGGTTGAAAACCATCGGGATCAAGCACCCGGAGCTCTGCAAAGCGCTGGGTGAGTGGCTCAGGAAGGGCCTGTGTGCACCTGCTGGGGAACAGCCACCACCATTTACACCTCTGCTTCCTCTCCACTTGTATAAACCCCCCCTTTTTATCTGAACAGACTCGCTGAGCTGGCTGTGAGTCGTGGGAGGTCACCCCAAACCCGTGGTTCTGGTGGCTCTGCAGCAGCTCTGTAGTTGGATTTAGGATTTGTCCCAGGTCGTGTCGTGCCGGTGTCGTTGGGACTGGAAGGGCTTCATGCCTTCACCCGAGTCAGTGTGAGCAGCATTGACCCTCATGATTTCCAAAGGAGATTTCTGGAGCAAGGGATCCTGGTGACAATGTCCTGCTGCCCCAATCCCTGGGGATCCTTGGGGCTGGCACTGGGATGTCACCAGCAGCACTTTGATATGCCTTGAGAGCTTCAGAGAAGAGATGGTTCCCAGAGATGCTTATCCCAAACCACTCAGGTAAATCATCCTGCTATGAGGCACATGTAAAACATTACTGGAAATGAGGGGAAATTACCTTTCCAAGGTGGAATCTGACCTGGAGCTCATGAGTGTGGAAGATTCCCAGTTTTTCAAGTTGCTGGACAAAACCTTCTCGCTGTTTAGTTCTGCGTGGGAGAACTGGCCCTGTGGATCCTGATGGTCTTTAAAATTGTCCAGATCCTGGAAAACTCTTCCCAAGGATAAGAAACTATCAGGGAATCTCAGAATGGTTTGAGTTGGAAGGACCTCAAAGCCCATCCATGGGCAGGGACACCTTCCACTGTCCCAGGGTGCTCCAAGCCCCATCCAACCCTGCCTTGGACACTTCCAGGGATCCAGGGGCAGCCACAGCTTCCATGGACAACCTGTGCCACGGCCTCCCCACCCTCACAGGGAGGAATTTCTTCCTCACATCTGACCTAAGTTTCCCCTCTTGAAGCCGTTCTCCCTTATCCTGTCACTACAATTCCTGGTGAAGAGCCCCTTTCCAGCATCCCTGTAGCCCCTTCAGGTACTGGAATGCTGCTGTGAGGTCTCCACTCAACCTTCTCTTGTCCAGACTGAACTTTCCCAGCCTGGCACTCCTGAGGGTAGATTGTAGTTCATGGGGAAGGTGATGATTCCAGGTGTATCCAGCCTTCAGACACCTGGATTTCAGGGCAGAGATCAGTTGTATTTAGTGACTTTAAATAAAACCAATTAAGAGCAATGTCTTATTTCAGCTCCTTTGTGTTTTCCTGCTTGGAAGTTGTTTGGATATCCAGAACTGGCCAACCTGAGGAGCTCCTAAACTTTGCTTTTCTAGCTCTGGTCTGCTCTGCAAATAATTCCCTGTCCCTGAAGCTGCCCTTTGGCTTCAGTCACATCTCACTGCTGACTCATCTTCTTCTGCATAAAATTCTGTAGGATTTAATACAGGAACATGGTCTGAGAACAGATTATGGCTTTGGATCCAAAACAGCTCAATCCTGATCAGGAGATCCTAGAAAATTCTCCTTCCCATGTCTCCCAGTAACTGATGCACAGAGAAGGCTCCCACAAAGAACTTCATAAAAAATTAAGCTTGGATGAAAAGGCTCCTAATGTGAGGAAAACAAGCCCAAATCTTGTAATCTCCTGGGAATTTCACATCTGAGAAGTCACTCTCTAATTAAAGCTGGGTGTTGCAGAGCTGCATGTAGCCTCATTGTCTGGAGACATCTTGTTATGATCTGAAAAGGTCAAAAGAAATGGTTGATTTGCTCCAAAGAAAAATGGTGATGGAAGTGTCAGAGGCAGTTGCAGACAGCAGTGGGAGCAGCAGCTCCTCCTCAGGAGTTGGGGAGCAGTTCAAAGCTCATTTTGTTGATTTTTGCACCTTGGTGTGGGACCTGCCCATGTGGGACCTGCCCATCTGCTGCTTTCTTTGATTTCCCTGCTGCTCCTCTGGGTTCCCTTTCAGGCTGCAGCAGCAGGGGCAGAATTCCTCCTTTCCTAACATCCAGTTCTTCCCAGATCTATGCTGGATGGCTGCTGTGCCTGGTTTTGCATGGCTGCCTTGCTCTGAGCTGTCTGCCTGGGTACCTCTGGGCCTGTTTGTGGTTCCTGTGGAATGTTGTGCTGGAATAAAGGAGCTGGCCAGAGTAGAAACTGAAGGTGACAGCCCAGCAGTGCTGAGAGGAGGCTTGATAACCTGGTGGAAAAAGGATGGGATGTGTTTTCCCCTCTCAGTGTGACTGTTTGCTCACTTGTGGGGGGACTTGCTGTGAACTGGAAGTGTCAGAGGGAGACATTTCCCCCTGTCCTGCTGCCACTGAGCTGAGGAGGGAATAAACCCCACCGTGCCTAGGCTGGAGCTGAATCCATGTGCTCATTCCCTCCCTGGCAGGGAAAATGATCTGTGCACAGCCCAGGGCTGGGGTGAGCTGCTTCCCCTGTGCTGCACCTTGCTGCCAAGGGCTGAGTTTTGTTAAATGTTGTGCCCTCTGCTCTCCCTGCAGTGAAAGAGAAGCTACGCCTGGACCCAGACAGTGAAATCGCCACCACAGGTGTCCGAGTGTCACTCATCTGTCCGGTGAGTCCCTGCAGGGTCGTGGAGTCAGGGTTTGGGTTGCAAGGGACCTTAAAACCATCCAGTGCCACCCCCTGCCATGGGCAGGGACACCTTCCACTATCCCAGATTCCTCCAACCTGGCCTTGGACACTGCCAGGGATCCAGGGGCAGCCACAGCTGCTCTGGGCACCCTGTGGTGCCAGAGAACCACAGTCTGGTTTTGTCAGGAACTCAAACTGTACTCCCAGACCAGCTCTGCAAACTCACCAATGTTTTTCCTTCCGAGGGGGATCTGGGGGTTCCTTGCCAGGTGTCCTGGCTGATGCTCTGCTCTCTGGTCCCACAGCTGGTGAAGATGCGCCTGTCTGTGCCGTGCCGGGCCGAGACCTGTGCACACCTGCAGTGCTTTGATGCCGTCTTCTACCTACAGATGAATGAGAAAAAGCCCACATGGATGTGCCCTGTGTGTGACAAACCTGCCCCTTACGACCAGCTCATCATTGATGGGTGAGTTTTGCACCTCTCTGCCCCTTCCCCACTGGGTGCAGCATCCAGCTCTTGGTTGAAGTTCACCTTTGAGCCTATTGAAAGTTTCTTCTGCTGGTGCATAACACTCTGCTTTCAGTGTTTTGGTGTGGTAGAGCAAGTGGGAATGTGCTGGGAGGGAACAGGCTTGTGGTGCAGCACTTTTGGGGTGGGTTTGGCAGCAGCTTTGTTGCCCCCAAATGCTGGGAGCCTTTTGTGGACTAGGACCACCAACATCTTCATGGTGCTGGCCAAGGACTGGTGGAACAACACACGTGGTTCCTGCCTGCTGGAAAATGATCTCCACCCTCTTGGCTGTGTGATTGGCCTCTGCTGCAGGTTCCTTCAAGAGCAGGGAGAGTTTGGAGCAATGTTTGGGGTGCCTCCAGCTCCTCTGGCACAGGGAAGTGCACAGACCAGTCTGTTCCCAGACTCACCAAGGGTTCCTGGAGCGTCGCTACCTTTGCAGGCCCTGGGTAGATCCAGGAGCTGTGGCTTTCCAGGCAGCCTGGAGCAGCCTCAGCACAGATAACCTGTTTTGCTTTGTCCCCTGGCCAACCCCGACAGGAAAATCCAGTTCCTTGGAGATCTCTAACAGGGGAGAGATGAAGGGGAAGCTGCGAGGGGTTGGAGTGTGGAACCCCCACGGATTGGCAGTGCCTGTGTCCTGCATGAGGAGGAGCAGGACATCCCTGGGGAAGGCTCAGCAGACTTTTGTCCCTGCTCAGAGCTGGGCTTTGGTGGCAGTTCTGTTGGGTGAAGGTCCTTTCCAGATTCCCTGGAAGTGAGAGAGGGAAGCTGGCACTCAGCTGGGCGCTGGGAGTCAAGAAAGAGCCGGAGGCTCCCGAGCAGGGAGGGAGGTGGTTGGTCAGGTCTGGGATCCTCAGGGCCTCGTCAGCTTTTTGGGAGCTGCAGCTTGGTGGTTGCTGTGCTGGGTGATGAGATTGGCTGTGGAAACAATTCCTACAGGAGCTGGGGAAAGCTGAAACTCTCCCACTGGGGTGCCACCAAGTTCTCCTGAGCTTGGAAGACTTTCCACTAGGAGTTCTCTTTCCTCCTGAAGGAAAATGCTCAAGTCCAGGAGGGGGTGAGGGCTGGCAGAGCAGCATCTCCAAATAAACATCCCAGGTGAACGGTGGGACACAGGGAATGAAGCCAGTCCTCAGTTTTTGTGGAATCAGGGCCTCATTCCAGGTGTATTTTCATGGTTTCATGGTGTTCATGTTGCAGGAGGCTCCATTTGTTGTATTGGTGGAGATTTGGGAAATGAAACTGGGAAGGAAGGGAAGTGCTGCTTGTTGGATTGCTGATTTCCTAATGCCAAAGGATATCTCACTTTTTCCTAAAGCCTCCCTGGGAATGTCCCTGGGAATGTCCCTGGGAATGTCCCTGCAGCAGCCCTGGGATGGGGCAGCAGCCTGGAAGCAGTGCCTGGGAAACTGGGTGAAGAGGCAAAGCTGTCTTTAATTGCACCTAATTAAGCTGGTAGTTGATGGTTTGGGTGCATGGGCAGGAAGGGCTGGCATGGATCTGCACCGTCAGAACCTGCTCTGGTTTTATGGGGAATAAAGTCCGTGGCTCCGAGGGCTCTGAGCTCAGGAGCCAGCACCAGATTGCTTCTAAATGCAGGGTCACTGCACACACCCTGCTGATTGCCAGGGGTGTGACAGAGCTCCTCCTGTCCCCTCTGCAGGCTCCTGTCCAAGATCCTGACAGAATGTGAAGATGCAGACGAGATCGAGTACCTGGTGGATGGCTCCTGGTGCCCCATCCGAGCCGAGAAGGAGAGGAGCTGCAGCCCTCAGTGTCCAATCCTGGTTCTGGGTGAGTCTCCCTGGGGAGAGAGGCTGGGGGAAATCACAGAATTCCAGAGTGGTTTGGGTTGGAAGGGACCTGCAGGATCATCCCGTCCCCCCCCCTGCCCCCCCTTCCACCATCCCAGGATGCTCCAAGCCCCATCCAACCCGGCCTTGGACACTTCCAGGGACCCAGGGGCAGCCACAGCTGCTCTGGGCACCCTCTGCCAGGGCTTCCCCACCCTCACAGGGAAGAATTTCTCCCCAGTACTCCTTCTGGCAGTGGGAAGCCATTCCCTGTGTCCTATCCCTCCATCCCTTGTCCCCAGTCCCTCTCCAGGTCTCCTGGAGCCCCTTCTGCTCTCCCTGGAGCCTTCCCTTGTCCAGGAGTGTTGGATCATCCCCAGAGCTGGACACGAGGGGTTTCACTTCATCCTTTTCCTCCCTCCTGCCCCAGGTTCCTCGGATATGAACGGGCTGCTGGCCACTCCCAACGGCACCGGCGAGAACGGCAAAGCCACCGCAGACGTTGTGGATTTAACACTGGACAGCTCATCCTCGGAGGAGGACGAGGAGGAGGAGGTGACGATGAGGGACCCCAGCCCAAACGACGCTGCTCTTACGAGAAAGGTTTAGTCTCTGCCTGCTGACTGCAGCCACAGCTCGGAATTCCCAACGGACAGACTTGAATACTCTGGTGCTTATTAAACTGGAGGAGGGGGAGAACGTCCTCTCCCACCTCATCTCCCTCCCTCCCTCATCTCCTGTGACTTTCCTATTCCAAATTACTCATTAAAACGAGAGAGAGAAAAAAGAAAAAAAAAAAACCACAAAAAAACAACACAAACAAAAACAAAACAAAAACCATTGAGCTGCTTCTTGGTTGGAAAACGACCCCACTCAGAGCCTGACCCTGAACTGGAGCCTGAAGTAAGGAAAGTGTCTTAAGCCAGGCAGGATCCTCCCTCACCTGGATCCCGGGATCGGGGGAGTTCCCCTGCACACCTCCAGGACACCCACCCCTGCATCTCCAAAGCCGTGTGCAGTTTGATCCTCTTGTTAATTAACCATTCCTTAATTAATCTAAAGGTTTTGCTGGACGTGTGAGTCCGGGGCGGGGCGGGAGGGGGGAGCGGG
>VZRV01002087.1:0-85015 GCA_013398115.1 Falcunculus frontatus
GGGGGGGGAGAGAGTCACGTGGTGAAGTGGGCGTGGGAGTGGGACACGGGGTGGTGCAGCGGGAGCCTCACAAAATCACAGAAAAAATTCCTTTGGAAAAGATCTCTGAGAGTATCGAGTCCAGCCTATGACCCGACATCACCACTGAGTGCCATGTCCAGTCTTTCCCTAAACGCCTCCAGAGACAGTGACTCCACCACCCCCTGGGCAGTCCGTTCCAATGGATAATGACCCCTTCTGTGATGAAATTCTTCCTAACATCCAGTGTAAGCCTTCCCTGGCACAGCTTGAGACAGCCAGCCATTAACAAGTGCCCAAAGGAGGGCAGTGATGATGGTGAAGGGTCTGGAGGGGAAGCATTATGAGGAATGGCTGAGGTCACTTGGTCTGTTCAGCCCGGAGAAGAGGAGACTGAGGGGACACCTCATTGCAGTTACAATCTCATTGTGAGGAGAAGAGGAGGGCCAAACACTGACTTCTGTAGTGACCAGTGACAGGACCTGAGGGAATGGTATCAAGCTGTGTCAGGGGAGGGTTAGGTTGGACGTCAGGAAAAAGTTTTTCACCAGAGGGTGGTTGGGTGATGGAACAGGCTCCCCGAGGAAGGGGACACAACACCAAGCGTGACACAGTTCAAGAAGCATTTGGACAACACTCTCAGGCACAGTGTACGATCCTTAGGGTGCCCTGTGCAGGGCCAGGAGCTGGACTCAATGATCCTGATGGGTCCCTTCCAACTCAGCTTATTCTGTGATTCTACATCCCCTCATCCTGTCATTGGTTGCCTGGGAGAAGAGATTGACCCCCGAGTTACACCCTTCTGTCAGGGAGTTGCAGACAGTGATAAGGTCCCTCCTAAGCCTCCTCTTCTCCAGGCTAAACATCCCCAGCTCCCTCAGCTGCTCCTCACAGGATATGGACTCCAGACCCTTCACCAGTTCCACTGCCCTTCTCTGAACTTGTGCCAGCACCTCAATCTCCTTCCTGGATTGAGGGGCCCAGAACTGGACACAGCACTTGAGGTGACTCACCAGTGCCAAGTACAGGAGAAGAATAATTTCCCTAATCCTGCTGTGTTTATTATTATTGATCCAAGCCAGGATACCATTCGCCTTCTTGCCCACCTGGGGACACTGCTGTTGTCTCACGTTCAGCTGCTATTGAGCAGCCAGGTCCTTTCCCACTCAGCAGCTTTCCAGCCATTCTGCCCCCAACCTGGAACTGCAGGGGTTGTTGTGACCCAGGGACAGGACCTGGCACTTGGCCTTATTGAACCTCACATAACCGGTCCATCCATCCAGCCTGTCCAGATAGTCACAGGTCATGAGTGGGTACAACAGGGCATGGTTGGCCCACTGACAGGCACCCATGGTCACAAGCCAGATGGGTTTTACAGAGCATGGTTTTTGAGCAGTGAACTCACATGAATCAGGGCCCTGTAAAAGTCCTGCAGCAGCTCCCAAGCTGCCGTAGGACATGAATAGGCAGCTGCCATCCCTCACCCCAACATGTTGTTCTCACATTCTCCACAGATGTGTGATGTGGTCACACCAGAACATGCCATTTCCAGCCTTCGGCCCATTCCCTGGCTTGGCTAAGGGTGAAAAATGCTTGCAGAAGTGTAGAGATATATCAGCCAGTAAACATGAGCCAGCACCCATTCCTTAGCGAGTATTTAATGAATAACATAAAAAATATTCATTAAAAAATAAATAAAGAAAAATAACAGTAATTGTCCAGGAGGAGGATGACCCATTTCTGCTTGGCATTTCTTTCATCCTTCTGCACATGTCAGGGCTCAGGCCACCTCACAAAGGCACCTGATCCTTATACAAACAGGTTGGATGATGTGTCCCATCATCCCTACTTCATTACATGGCTTTAACCTTCTTCTTTGCCCCCATCACCTTCCATGCTTTCCCCTCCTGGTAACAACCCTGTCGGCATGGGTGGCCACTGCATCAGTCTCCTGCGTTTCCTAAAGCCATGGACTTTCCCAAAGGTACAGGACTGACAGCCAGGGCCCCCTGCAGTGGTGGGAGATCATGCAGCTGGGGCAGCCTGCACTGCAGGGGGACCTTGAAGTCTCTCCCTGACCCTTGGCAGCCTTGGCTCTGGCTCCTTCTCCAGACCTCGGCCCAGGCAGAAGAGCAGGAAGCAGCTTGGTTTTCCCCAAGCTCCAGCTGCTCCCAGGACAAACTTGCTGTTTCCCAGTGAAAAGCAAGGCATCCTCCCCCTTGTCCCTGAGACTGCTCTGCTTGCCCTTCTCCTGCCTCTTGAGCTTTCCCCAGAGTCACCCCCAAAGGTGGTGACTCCGGGGAAAACCTCTTCCAAGCTGCCCTAGCACTGGCAGTGGTACCTGTTCCAGGGCTTGTGATTGCCTCCAGGCTATAAAATACCCCAGCCCTTGAAAAATCCCAGCTCACCCTGGGCAATGTCCCTGTGGGGACTGGCATCAATTTTCTCATGAGCTGGGATGAGTTCTTGCTCAGTGCCACAGGGGTAATATGGAGGAACATCCCTCGTCCATCTGCAGCTTGCCTGACTGCTGAAATAAAGTGTGTGTTCCCCTACAGGGACAGGTCGGCCACTGGCACAGGTCAGCGGCTGTGGCTCACTCTTTACCACCTTGGAGTGAGCTCAGATTTACTGAAAGCTGCTTAATTCAGCTCTCACTTCCTCAGCAGGGGGCTGGAAGGCTGAATCATGAAACACTGTTTGTCAGAGAAGCTCCTTGGAAGCTGGGCAGTACCATGCTGTCTGTGTTTTCTGGTGGAAGTTCGATCCCATGTTCTTTTTATTTATGTCAGTGGAATAGAACAGAAAAGAATTGACTATTTCTGTTGGAAGGGACTACAGCAATCATCCAGTTCAACTGCCCGACCAATTCAGGGCTGACCAAAAGTTCAAGAATGTTGTTAAGGGCATTATCCAAATGTCCCTTAAACACTGACAGGTTGGGGGCATTGGCTACCTCACTAGGAAGCCTGTTCCAATGTCTGTCCATCCACTCTGCAAAGAAATGCTTTCTGCTGTCAAGTCTAAACCTCTCCTGGCATATCTTTGAACCATTTCCACATGTCCTATCACTGGATACCACGAAGAGCTCAGAATTTCCCTCTCCCCTTCCCCTCCTCAGGAATCTGTGGAGAGCATTACCCTGAGCCCCCTTTCTCCAAACTAGACAAGCCCAAAGTCCTCAGCTGCTCCTCAAAAGAATTCTTCCAGCCTTTTCGCCACCTTTGTTGCACTCCTCAGGACGTATTCACAGATCTTTGCATCCTTCTTAAATTGTTTTTAGTTGATGGACATAACACATCCTGTGACTTCCATGCTGATGGCAGCCAGCAAAGATGCCACCTGCTCTGTTACTAGGGCTTGCTGGTAAAACGTGGATTTGCTCATGCTTGGAGAAAAATGTACGGGAGCAGAGCTCTTTTGGTATTGCACTGCCCTCAAAACATCTTTTCTTGCAGCCAGCCTCCAGCACAGGCTTTGTCTAAACACACCTAATGCTGGAAGAGATGGGAGAAGCAAAGTTTGGAGTTATTCAGGATTTATCTCTGCCTGCTGCCTGTCTTGAATGTTAATGCAAGATGTAATCATGCAAGGCAGAAAGTAAAGCAAGCCCTGGTGTATTCAAGAGAGCAGACTGCAAATTTTCCATCAGGTCTGCTTTTAAGAAAGAGTATTGGTCATTTTCCCTCTGATTTTATTTCCCTCTTCGGCAAAAACATTCAGCACCCAAAGAAAATAGGAACTGTTGAAGCAACAGAGCATTTTGAAGCCTGCACAGCCTGGCAGCCCCCTCCAAGGCTCCTGCCTGCATTTCTGCCTGTGCTTCCAGGGAGGCTCAGCTGCTCTGCCTGGTGTCCCCTTCCCTGAGCCCAGGCTGCCCTGAGGCTAGCATAACTTTTTTGATTTATCATATGGCATTTCTCCCCTCTCATCATCTCTGATATATCATAATGAAAGGATGAAGCCTTCTCCCCCTCCTCCTTCAGGTGCTCTCCCATGGATGGTCTCTGCTCGCCTGCAAGCAGGGCTCTATGTGAGGTGTGCTCTGCCACAAACAGTATTGTTCCTTCTTCTATTTGCTTTTATTTTCACCCGAATTAATCAGTTTGTTCTTTGGGCTCAGAGAACAAGAAATAGAGTCTGATATAGGAACATGGGACTCCAGAAAGGGGAAGCGTCACTGGGAGAGGAGGAGGCTACACATACCATTAATCCAGTCCCTGGCAGCAGAACTTGTCACTGTAAACTGGACCTCAAGGTGCCACCAGTGCAATAGGTTAAATCTGAGTTGAAAACTTCTCTCTAAGTCCTTTCTGCTTTGTTCTTATCAGCTGTTTTTAATATATCTCTTCCTCATTTCTTTCTTTCTTCCTCTGAGCCATGTTCCTGAAGGATGACAAACTGAAAGTTAACTCCTCTGCTTAGCAACAGCAGAAGCTTTGAAAATGCAAACCTGTCTTGGTGTCACGTTAGAGGGTTACTGCTCCATGAGCTGTCAGAGAGAGAGGACAAGAGGTGGGAAGATGTGGGAGTGCCTGTGTGACTCCATTCTTAGGACAGAATCCTCTCACATGATACTTTTCTCTGCTTTATCTAATTTCTTTCCTGAGTGGCTCAAAGTATGAGATATCTTCTCCTTCCCCAGGGGAACTGGATCCACCTGGGATAAAAGACAATATCATCGACACCATCGACACCATCAACACCATTTCCTCTCCTCCTGCCTCCTCCCTACTCCTGTGCTTTGGCGAAACCATCAACAGGGATCCTGGGGACTCTGGGTTGGACTTTAACACCTTCTTACCCCCAGCAAGTTAGACGGTGAAGTGATGAAGATCAGGCAGGGGGTAGGAGTTCTGCTCAGCTTACAGCTACCCCACCAGGAGCCCTTTGTAGCTCAAAGAACAAGCAGCTATTCCTTGGGCTGTACTGAAACAAAGCAGGACACTTGGAGGTCCACCTCATCACTGTCCTGCCCCAAAGTTGGTTCTAAACAGCCTAAGACGTAATTGTCCAACCAGTTGTTTAGTATTTGTCCTTCAGACTGCCCGAAGTGGAAATCTGTGTGCTCCTAGGTCAATGTGGCTCAGCTCTGGACTCAGCTCCCCTTCCTGCTAGAGAGCTGATAGGTCTCCCTCCTGCCCAAATCTTACCCTGTTTTTTCTTGCCAAGACCACTGTAGTGATACGGAAGACAGAGAGAGAGGCCAGGATTATTTTCTCTGTCTCCTTCCTGGAGTGCCATTGCCCTGGCTGGGTGCAGATCTCCAGCCAAGGCCACGGGGGTGTTGGCAGCCCATCATTCCCCCAGCAGCAGCACACATTGCCCACGGGTAGAGGGGAAACAGCACCTGGGTTTTGCAGGCTGGTTTTGCTGCCCTGGAGAAACCAGTAACAGAGGAATCTAGGGTTACTTCTTTTATTTACACTGGATACCTCAGTCCCAGACCAGAGGACAGACAAGCACCATCTTGATGGGTCTCAGCTCTGACACAAATGCCCTGATGCCAAGGAAAGATTTCCCCATAAAACTCCCTGAGCATTTAGTGAGGGAAATCAAAGTGTGATTATCTGCTCTGCTGCCCAAGTGAACAATGCAGTATTACTGCATGGGGTGATTCTTACCACACAAAAAAAAAAAAAAAAAAAAAAAAAGAAAGAGAAAAAGGAAAAAAAAAAAAAAAGAACAGTTGTACAAGAGCCCTCACTTTCACATTGACACCTGTATAGGTTCCTCTGTCTGGGGAGCAGAGCATCAGAGTACTCCAGGGAAGCAATTGTCAACCTTTGAGAATAAAAGTCTGTCCGCAATTCTCCTTCTGGCTCTCTTTCACCTAAAAATGGGGCAAGCTGATCTTCAGGCAGAACTCATCACAAGGATGAAAAGATGCTTTTGAGCATCAGTCAGCAGCATCTGGGTTAACATGAGCCTCCTACATCAAAGTAGCCACCAGCAGAGTAATGCAAAGTTTGGAAGATTCAGAGCAAAGCAGAAGAAAAACGAAGAGAAAAACAGATCTTTAGTGGAGCTTTTTCTTTTTCCCTATTTTGATTTGGCCTTTTTTCTGCTTGTTTTAATTTGAATAAAGTTGGCTTTGCTTTTTTTTTTTCCTTTTGACTCGGGTTTGCTCTTTTAAAATGGATGAAGTCCATCACAAGGGCTTGATAAAAGAGCGCCATCACAATGCCTGCTGCTCCCATTCAGCTGATGAATAAATTATAAGTGCATTACAATGCTATTTCAGCTGTGATTCCAGGGTCTGAGGAGTGTGACGACTGTGACCTTATGCTTGCCAGACAGTGGTTTGAATTTCCAAGAGTTTGTGTACCTGGCTGTACAGGTCACCTTATACCTTCCATTCTGGGCTCAGTGCGCAGAATATCTGAGCCTTTTCAAGCTGCCAGCTATAGGGACAGTCCTCCAGCTGCCCACAGGGGTGGTGCTGTGTGCTGTGGTCCTCAGAGACTCATGATCTCACAGAATCATAAAAAATGCTGAGTTAGAAGGGACCCACCAGGATTCTGTTGAAGCCTGAAGTGACTGTTACCCCCCCTCCAAAGCAGCAATCTGGGGAACATAATTCTTTATTGATGGGGCTGTGACTGGGATATCCATATTGTTCAGTCCCAGGAACCGTTTCTGTGTTGGGAGCTGGAATTTTAGGTTCTTCTTGTTGCACAAGACATCCCTGTCTCCAGCATTCTGGTGTAGCTGAGATAGCGTGGATGCCAGCATCACTGGGATAAGGTAGCAAGGGATGTGCTCTGGGAGAGGCATCAGCCTAGGCCAACATCCCCAGTGTTTCACCTTCATCTTGCCTGCAAGGGTCAGCTCTGCAGGACTGTCCATCCCTTGAGAGTGGGTGGCCATCAAGCAGGGACTAACAGCTGTCCCCATTTCTGGGGATGAGCCATCTGTGTTAGCCAGGCACTGGCAGCAGAGTGAAGGAGCTGGAACCCACAGAGCAGCTGCCTGGTGGATCCACCAGACCCTGCTTTTACCCTCAGAGCAGACAGCTCCTTGTATTTGGGCAGAAGCCATGGTGAGGAGGGACAGCGTTTTGTAGAAGGTGAGTGAGAGGGAGGAGGAAGCTCTCCGGTCTCATATCGTTCCCGGCTTGGGAACGCCAACACCATGTTCTGTGCTGAATGGCACGATATCAGCTGCTATCAGCTGAGCTTACAAAGCTCTCACTCGCTGCCATACCTTGGATGGTCTCCGTGGGCTAGTCTCTGCATTCACCTTCTGCCACTAACTCTAAAATGCAGGGCCAGCAAGGTGTAGCTGAAGAGGCCCAGCTCAGGTCCTGCCTGAGTCCTTGAAAACTGACCACAAGAAGAATTTCCATTAGGAAACAGGGAGGGCCAAGTGAGTGGGTTTGGACCTTGCTTTGCTGAGGCTGAATTTGGCCTTTTCATGACCCTTCCCACAATACACATGAACAGATCCAGAGGAAGGAAACCAAACTGCAGCATAAGTACCAAGCCCAAGGCATGGGTAGCAGGCTTGGGTGGCTGAACAGCAGAGAGAATCCTTTGGGTGAAAAGGTCCAGAGAGGGTTTGCGGTAGGGGATCCGCCCTTAGCATCTCCACCTCCAACTTCCTAAAAACGAGATGTTCCTCTGAAAAACTGCTTTTAGGGCTTGTGTGGCACATGCAGTGTCTCACTCTGCTGTGTGCACCGGTAGGCTGTGAGCTCTGGAAACCACACTGTGGTGAGCGTGAAGCAGAACTGGGCAGGGGAACACCCTTGCAAGGGTCCTGAAAACGGCTCTGTGCACTCATATGTGGAGAGGGATAGGCTGAACTTTCCTGCAGGAGCCTGAATCACCGGGAGGATAATTAATGCAAATTTCTCAGACAGGTGAATAAGTCTGGAGAAGCCTTCCTGCCTGGCCTGAGCGTGCTGAGAGGTACTGTCATTTCCACCTTGGGGCTTGCTGTCCTGTGGAAATTTGGAAAGAGCTTCTATGGGGTCTTAAAAAAAGAAATAGAAAACCACTGAGCTCACAAGGCTGAAACCCTCCAGCGCTGTCCGTGTTGGAGAGCAGTGCTAAACACCCTCCCGGAGAAGGGAGGGATGGGAGCCCGCAGGAACCGTTCCGGGGTTTGATCTTCTTCCTCTTGGCTCCACCAGCTTCTCTGCACTCCTGTCCCCTCCAGGCATCCCTTGCTGGTTCCCCCTGCTCCATCACCGCCCTGCTGCAGACCTTGGGGCAGCCCCTGTTATATTCCTGTCTTGTTTCTGTGACTGAGGCTGGAGGGCTCAGACTTGCAAGAGGGTCCCTGGGGCACATGCACAGGACACAGCATGGCTGTGCCCTGCAGGTGCTGTCCCTCAATGTTTTGTTGTGCCAACATCTCAATCCCCATCTACAGCTGCCTGCAGGGCCAGGTAAATCTCCTCCAAACTTGTTTACCTGCTGTGAGATTTCCATTAATTACCCTCATGCCTCTCTACGTTGCAGGAAACCTGTTGGCCACACCAACCTGAAGCTCTCAGTCCATGGTAGGTTTGGCACATCCCATTTCCTTGTCCCATTTATCACATCTCAGATCTTCTGCCTGGCCTCTAGGATGGGTTGTTCCCCTCTTCTAACCTTCAGCTGTCAAATCAAGGGAAGGATGGGTGCAAAAACAGCCAACAGCCATATTTGTGTCTGGATGCACATCAGGGCCAGTCCATTCTGCAGAATTCTTCTCCATTTTAAAGGTGGAGAAGACTCTGATGCTGTCCCATGTCGCCCTGGGTTCTGCAGTGTTTCGATGTTTTTATTTCTGTGATAGAATTTCTCATGCATTTTCTATAAACATAGTCCTTGTTTTCCTAACCGGCCTATATTGTTTTGAATTCCTGTATTGTTTTGAATTCCTTTCTCCTAAGGTGGAGAAAGGTGATAGACTGTGTCAGTGTCCTGTGGAGTTGGAGAGGCGGTAACCTCATCTTCCAACCCACGGTTGTCTTTAGAAACATATAAAAGTGACTGAACAAAGAAGGGCAGGTGGTCCTTTTCCTGCCTGGTGGTCCTATCCTGACTGCTTGAGTCTGCGTGCTTCTTTCGTGTTCAAGTGCGACAGTCCCAAACTATAAGCTGTGGTTTTTATCTCAGATGGGCTTGTTTTTCCTACGTGTGAACATTTCAAGGGTCTAGAGGAGTAGGAGGGAGGGAGTTTAAGAGCCAAGCCAAGTCTTTGCATCTGGACCCTCGTTTGCACAGTGCTTTCAGTTAATATGCTTTTCTTCTTGTCTTTGACACTCATGGATGCTTCAGGGGAGGTTTTTGGCTGGGTGAGCTGGCTGCAGTCTGGTCCTGTGGGTCTGCATCCCCTTATCTCCAAGATAACCAAAGGCTCTTTCTTTGCTCTTGCCTTGGGGGAGTTAAAAAAACCACGAACATACTTGCCAGTGGTCAAGAAGAACCAAAAAAGGGCAAGTTTTAGCTATTTCTCCCTTCATGCCACTCCTTTGGTGTGAGAGCGGGGTAAAGCAGAAAAGCCCTGTGGGGTGGAGGCCTGAAAACATCTCCCTCCATAGGAAAAATGTACGGAGCAGGGACTGCAAAATGGGAACCAGAGGAAGCAGTAAGGACTTTCCAAGGAGCGAATTCTTCTCTCTGCAAACAAGCAGCCAACATTCCACGAAGGCCACAAAACTTAGATAAAAGCCTTTCTCCACCTCAAGCAAGTTTTTCTCTCAGCATCCATTTTTAATGTATTTATCTCTTTTTTTTTCTCTCTAAGTGCAGCCCTGGTGAGCATTGCCAGGACACTCAGATCCTTCCCTAAGCATTAGAACACGTGCTCAGCTTCAGAAATGCAGAATTCTTCCCTAGAGTGAGACGTATTTTCATTTACCTGACCGCTTATGAGCAAAAGAAATTAGAAGGGAGGGTTTGCAAATAGCGTGCCTAGCTTGTCCTAAAACAGTATAAAGCTGCTTCTTCCAGAGCAATTTTCAGTGCCATAGGGCATTTTTCTGTGGTTTTTTTTTCATACATGTGAAAATATTATCCCATTGACTCTACTGCCCTATCCTCCTTTTTGTTTACAGCCACCCACATACTGACTTTCACGTATATATGAAATATATATACATATATGATTCTTTCACATCTATTCGCTGTCTAAAAACCTGCAAAAGCTGTCAAAAGATCTGATAACAGAGCACAATCAAACTACCCTAGCGTTAGTCCTCATATCCTGATGATTAATAAATGATAAAAGCCATTTGAGTAATATTTTATCTGGGGCTCTCGGAAAACAGGAGCCTGTGAGACTCCTGACTGTTCTTATCCATGGAGGTATTTCCAAAAACTTGGTAAAGCAGGGGAAACTAAAGGCTGCTCACTTATTGGATCATGGAATCAGAATGGCTTGGGTTGAGAGGGACCTTTAAAGGTCATCTGGTTCCATCCCCCAGAAGTGAGCAGGGACATCTTCAACTAGAATAGGTTGCTCAGAACCTTGTTCAACCTGGTATTGATGTTTCCAGGAATGGGGCATCCACCACCTCTCTGACAGGTTGCAGTGATTTAAGTCCAGTCAGCAGCAAGCCTCAGGCAGCCGCTCTCTCTGGTGGGAATGGGGAGAGAATTGGAAGGGTAAAAGTGAGAAAACCTGTGGCTTGAGATAAAGACAGTTTAATAGGAAAAGCAAAAGCCACACACGCAAGCAAAGCAAAACAAGGAATTAATCCACTGCTTCCCATGGGCAGGCAGGTGTTCAGCCATCTCCAGGAGAGTAGGGTTCCATCACACGTAATGGTTACTTGGGAAGACAAATGCCATCACTCCAAATGTCTCCCTACCTCCCTTTTGCCCACACTTTATATATTGAGCATGATTTCATATGGTCTGGAATACCCCTTTGGCCAGCTGGGGTCACCCGTCTTGGCTGCGTCTACTCCCAGCCTCCTGTGCACCCCCAGTCTCCTTGCCAGCCATATGAGAAGCAGAAAAGGCTTTGGCTCTTTGTTACTGCTCAGCAATAACAAAAACATGTCTATGTTATCAACATGTGTTCAGCACAAACTCAAAATACAGCCCCATAAGTGTGAGGAAAACCAACTGTGAAGAAAATTAACTCTACCCCAGACAAAATCAGCACACAGGTCTCTGCTTTTTTTATACCAGGGACCCCAGAGCTGGATGCAGTGCTCCAGGTGGGTCTCAGGAGGGGCAGAATCCCCTCCCTCCCCTGCTGCCCACGGGGCTCTGGCTGCAGCCCAGGACACGTTTGGCTCTCTGGGCTGAGAGTGCCATGGCCGGGGCATGTCCAGCCTCTCACCCACCAGCACCCCCAAGTCCTTCTGGGCAGGGCTGCTCTCGGTCTGTTCATGCCCAGCCTGTGCTGGTACCGGGGGTGCCCTGACCCGGGTGCACATGGCCTTGTTGAAGCTCATGAGATTCTCATGGACCCACTCTTTGAGCTTGTCCAGGTCCCTCTGGATGGCATCCCATCGCTGCCTATGTTTCGTGGTCATCAGTTTGGCAATGGGGCCATTTGAGTCATATTTTATTGACATTGGAGGTGGTTGCTGAGTGAGATCCGAGGCTTTGAGGCTCTCTGTCAGCACTGACACTGGCTGCACCAGAGATGCTTTGCACACAGGGAGAGGGATGACAATGCTTTGCAGAGCCCTTGGTGTATAGGGTACAGTGTACAGCCACCCAATGGAAAATACTAATATGGGGGTAATGGAAGGCTTGAAGACTTGGAGGCCATTTTGGGGCCAGTGAATTTGCCTCTTTTATAGACACAGATGAAAGAACATCCCAGAAGATTGAAAAGTGCTCCTATCAATTCGGTAGACATTGAATTCTGTTTCTGCCAGTGCATTCCTCATACAAGTCTCAGACCGTGAAGACCATGAAGATATTGCACAAGCTTTCAGAGCCTGACCTTGCAGCTGGGTCTGGGTCAGCTGGGATGAGCTGTCCCTGACTGGGGTATGTATTGCTTTGAATATTTTTCCCTTTTTATCTCATTTTCCTGTGTCACAGGAATGAAAAAGGAAATTTGGAAATTCTCACTGCCAGGTCATGGTTTCCCTCTGCCCTCACTTTATCTCATGACTTTCAGGCTTGGTTTCTTGGCTTGAGAGCCAGCAGCTGCTGCTCTATCAAGGCACTGCACTCAGTGATTCCCCAGACAGTGCCTTATCTCCAGGGACCTGCTTGCACAGGTCCTGATAGGCACTATCTTCTGTCCCCACCTGCTGGGGGCCACGTGTCCCGTCCCCCCCAAAGCTCCAGGAGATGCTTTGCACAGCACAGCAGTGAGATCTTGGGGCAGATTCACACAGGTAGATAGCAAACTTGTCATGGCCAACACCAAGTTTCAATGGCGGATGCTTCTCTGTTCCGGAATCTAGAAATAGCCCACAAGGACCCATCTATCCCAGCACTTCTCTTCATCCAAGTCCACCCTTGGAAGGGTGTAAGGACAAGTGATACTTCCCCAGAATATTTCCTCAACCTCCAACATTTTTTTGTGACTCAGACTCCCTGAGTCAGAAGTGTCCTTGTACATAATAGCCTTCAGTAAATTTTTCTCCCATTAATTTGTTTAGTTATTTTTGAAGGCGGATAAATTGTAAGCATTTGCAACATCCTGTGCCAAACAGCTGCCCAATCTAATGACCTGTTTGGGTACAGAATCATTTCCTTGGGCTTGTTGTGATCCTGCCACCTGATAGCTTTTTTGATGCCCTCAACCTCACGGTGCAGAAGATGATAAATTGTCCTTTTCCATCCAAGCACACTCTGCCCCTTGTAACTTTGCAGGCTGTACTATGACCTTTCCTTCTTGTCTTTTTGTTACAGAAGATTCCCAGCCTGCACAGCTGTTCCTCCTATGGACACAAAGACCTTAAAGTGCTATGATCATCTGAAAATGGTTTCCCTTTTGTCTCCATTCCTTTCATAAAAAGCTCCATGAGTCTTGGGTATAACTCCACAGATTGTTTAAAAGCAAACCAAAGGGAAATTCCCCAAAGTGAGATGCCCGTCATCTGCCAGGTGACTTTAAATTGTCCCACGCCCATACTTTCTTCCCTGGATGTGGCTGCTGTCCTCAGACTGCAAGACCTGCTTCCTGTGGGATCTGTCTCTTTGTATTTCCTCCCACACCAGGCAGAGAGGAGGCAAAGGAAACCCCAAATGACAGCAGAGTCATTCACCTCCAGCATAAAACTTGGGTACAATAAGCAGCCTGTGTCAGGACAGAGGCTCATCTCCCACGGGGCAAGGAAGCCTTTTGCCCGTGGCTTGATAACACACAGCAGGGCAGGATGGGGTATCAGAACAAGAACATTCAGCTGGGAGGCATGCCTGTCATCCCTGAGTTTTGGGACTTTTGGATCCACCTGAATGTTAGCACAAAGCCCTCAGCTCTCTGTGCAGCCTTCAGCACCTTCAGGAGGCATCTGGCTTCACGCTGTGTTCCCCTGACTCATCTTGGGACATGTCTCTCCTCGGTGTCTAAGCCAGGTCGGGTGACTCCTACTCTTTGAGGTCAAACCAGGCTAAAGGTCAGCAAAGATTTGCCCAGATCCCCCAAAGATGATGCCCCGTTTTTATTGTGGTGGAAGAACCCTCCTGTAGACCTCAAAGGTATCTTGACCTGGGCAGATAACAGCTCTGGCTCACAAAGCAGCCTTGCAGGGGCTGTAGGGGCCAGGAAAGAGTGGTTCATCCCAGCCCAAAGCCAGAGTGCTTCTCCTTTCCAGCCCAAAAGCACACCATGGGGTGAGGCTACATGCTGGAGACTCACCTCCGTGCAAGAGGAGGATTCAACACCCACAGGGTAAGTCTTTTGTAAGGTGTTCCTGGAGCGGCAGAGCTTTGAAGCTGGTTTCTGGTACCACCATCTTAGGTGGAGCCTTGAGTGGCTGGTAATGTGGTTCAGAGTGCCTCACTATCTTCCTCCCAGCTGAGCCGCCAAATTCCACAAAACAGCTCTGAAACACCTGCATATGGAGGTGAGGCAGCCCCTCTGGGCTGAAAATCACAAACTAGGAGGGATGTGGCAGAGACACAGTCAACACTGTTGCTTAATCTCTGTTTTCATGAGAAGCAAAAGCAAAATGGAGAACTATGATGGAATTTCCTGAATGCCCATCCTGAATTCCTGAATTTGCACTCCAGCAAAACCCTCCGCTGCCTTGCCTCTGCTCCCCACCAGGTGAATGAGGATGTGACATACCTGTCTTGAAGAGTCATTGGAATGGGGGGGCTGGACCAAAGAATAAAGGCCAGAGCTGTTAAATCTGAGTCAGGTGTGCTCAGCTATTTCAATTAATCAAGTCATCATCATCATCATCATCATCATCATCATCACTGTCACCACCATCACCTCTGCTGAGTTGTCTCAGCAATATGCAAGTTGGGTTTGGATGAAAGGTGGGGAGGGCACTCACATTGCCAGGCGATTTGGCACTCAGAGGTTTAAGCCATAAATAAATAAAACTCACATTTGCATGTTCCTGGCTCTTTCCACTCCCTCTTGTCTCAGGAGCTGCCCTGGAGACTGAATTTTTTTCTGTTGTGGTTGGGAAACAGGGCGCTATTCTACTCCAGGGAGATTGCCGAGGGCTGCTTGGGTGGGACAGGCAAGGCAAACCACTCATCCCTGATAAAACATGACATGACTGCAAGAGAAAAGGAGACAGAGCTTCTCCTTTCCTTCAGTGTCTCCGATGTGATTTTTAGAGACCGCAAGTTGTTTTTTTACTACCGAAAAAAAAAAAGAAAAGGGTTTCTCCTCCTTGTTGCTATGTGTAAAGCCAACCCGGCAACAGACAGGAAATAAGGTAAATTTGCTCTCTTGACTGTTGCATAAAGCAAACAAAGTGACCAGAGAATAAAAACAAGATACACAAAACAATCTATGCAAAAGTCAAATTGGTAATTTAAGAGGAGGCAAAACACTGCTGGTACATTTCAAAGCATATCAACTTCCCATTAGTTCCCTTTGTGTAACTCAGATCACCACAGTTTTGAGACCAAGCTGCCAGAGACTGACTTTGGACAGTCAAAATCAGTGTCTCCCTCTCTGCCCTTGACATATATGTATGGATTGGTTAAGCCTTTCTGCTTTGTTGGGTTTTTTTTTTCCCATCAGAAAGGGTGTCTAACACATCATGTCAATATTTGACCCACCCAGGAGGGCTGTGGCTGTTGTACCATCCTGTGAACCTTGGCATTGTCCTTGTAAAGCCCCGAAGCTGCTGCTTCTGCTCGTGGGGGGGATGCAAAGCACTTTCTATATCCCAATGCAGATGGCTGAGACTTAATGAACCAGGTGAGACTTAGCAAACAATCATCCATCCAAGAAAGGAGTGATGATTTGGGCTCATTTTAATCCGTGCAACATTGTTTTACCTCGGTGGTCCCTGAGCACCGGGAGGGACCTGGATATCCCTCTTACCCCGCCCCACAGGCCTTGGACCTTATTTTTTTGGCTGCCAGGAATATGCTGGGTGTCTGCCTGAATCCTGGGGTGAAGCCCTCGAGGTTTTGTTTAAAACTTCAGTGACTACAAACACCTACTTTACCCTATCCCTTTGTCCTGAGGAAGTCCCCCACCTCTTGGCCACTGTGAAGATTGCTCAGTGGCTATGTGTTTCTGTGATATGGCCATACTTGGGATGGACAGTCAAACATTATGGGAGTGTGTCATTAGCCTGTGTACCAGGTTATTTTTGGGAGTTACAAATGACTCTGTCATGTGTTAATACTCGAGAATTTGAAACACTCGAAAATACTTCAGAAACTAAAGGGAGGAACTATTTAATCCTACAATGAAACACAGATTTACTGGAGTGGGACAGAGCCCCCTCTCCTCAGAAGAAGCAAGAAACTCGATCAAATCTGGGTGAAACTACCAGGCAGTGAGAAGTGCTATGTCGGGGTGTTATAGCTGGGATGAGGTTTCGGGGTACTTGGGGAAAAAAACCATGAGGTGGCCAAAGAGAGTTAGGGGATGGATGCAAAAGTCTTGGAGGGGGGAGTTCTGAGCAGGAGCTGGCTTTGCCTGCAGACACCTGCAGGTGATGCCAAGCTACAGCGCTGTGCCAAGGTTTTTGCTACAAGTTTAACTCTCCACAGCTTTGCCAGGAGAGCAAAGCACTTCCACAGCAGCGGTGTTTTTGGGAAGACCCCAGGAGGGGACAAGGTGGTGCAGGAGTTAAGCGGCCAGAGCACAAGTCGGGATCAATGTGACCACTAAACCTGCTCGGCAGCCGCATCGACCACAGCCCCTTCCTGGGCAGCTGCGCGTGATGCCGGCAGCATTCCTGAGGCTGGAGCCGAGGGAGCAGGGGTGTGTGTGTACACAGGTGTGCTTGCGGGGGTGCACTCATGCACTTTGAGCCGTGTGCTGGAGGGCGTCACCGCTGTGGTGGGCTGAGGGCTGGAGGAGCTCAGGTGTTGCTCCCAGGAAAGACAGCAGCGAGCATGTGGCTCCACATGCTCCCAGTGGTCCCTCTGCAAGCTCAGTGGGTTCCAAAGCCGTGTGCAGGAGGATGCCAGGATGTAATCTAACATCCTGTTTGCGAACAGCTTTGGTGGGCCAAAGGGATTTCTGTCCCTTGAAAAAAAATGAACCAAGAATCACATCTGAAAATCACTCCAAGGCTTTTCATTTTCCCAAGAGTAAAGAGATGGTGGGAAGCAGCAACCTCTTTATTCTTCTGAAACTCTTGTTTCACTGAGAGTGGTTCAACATCACCCCCAACCTTCCCTGCATCCCAGGGTAAACGACAGCCCTGCTCCATCAGCACAGGTGGAGCAAGTGAGAAACAGATGGAAACAGAAATAACCCAACGTGGAGACAAAAAACTCATTCCCAGCCTGCTGGTCCCACCAGTGCTGTTATCTCACAGGAGAAATTTCAGCTTGTCACCAGCTTGTCACAGTGTGTGGCAGCAGGCTGTCTCCTCACATGTGAGTTCCATTTACTTGGAGTGAAGGGATGGGGTGTGGGTTTTGCCCTCAGGCTGGTGATCATGAACTTTCTGAAGCTTGGGATTAAATGTGTAGAACATAACATCAGAAATTTGGATGACTGGGACACCCAAGTGATGGTAGCCAGGGCCTGTGTCATAGCTCCTGCAGTGTGATGTACATGTTTTAAAGGAAGTATGCAAACTGTTTTGTGGAGTTTTGCCATTTACAAGATGCCATTGTTGAATTTTGATGGCAGTGTCTGGATAGCTGATGTTGGAGTGGGATTTTCCCAGGGGTGCATTGATGCCAGGTTGCCACCTGTCTGTGCCTCTTAGGAAAGCTGGAGCTCCAGAAGGTCATGCTGAGAAGATGCTGGTACACAGAGTTTGGGGATGCTCACCATAGTTGAAAACCCACCCAGGAATGGCTTCACCTGAGCTGGGAAGTCCCAGATTTCTGGGGACAAAGTCAGGGGAACATTCCTCCAAAGCCCCAGGTGTTTCTGGGCAGCAAGGATGAAGCATAACAAGAAGCAGGAGCTCAGCAGTGGCTCTTTGGGCAAGGTGGGATAGGAGGAGGTGCATGATGCCTGCAAGGGTGGGCACATGGTATGGAATGCAGTAAAATTGGGTTTTTATTAATATTACTACTATTAGCATTGTAGGATTGGGTGTAATTAATGACTCACTATGTGCTGAAATACTTTACTAAATAACCTGTTCTGGGACAAGCATCAGTGGTCCTGTTCCCCACTGCAGAGCTGGCTGGGCTGCCCTGGGGTGACACATCCAGGAGCTGACCTGCCCTGTTCCCCCAGTCCTCTAAACTTCCCCCAGTGCCCACAGAACAAAGCCTGATCTCATTCTTCCACAGTGGCTGGGCATTACAGGAATAGGAGGGATGTGTGGGGCATGCTAAAGGGATTTGCACAGTGGATATCCCAGCAACCCACCCTGGACCTGCTCCTGAAGGAGTCCCTCCTCCCTTGCTGCTCTCAGGCAACACCAGGATGTGTCCTTGGGGAGAGGGATGACCAAACTGGTTTGCCCAGCCTTCTCAAAAATCCTGCACAGGGCTGTAATTACCCTCACCTTAAAAAAGAGAGGAGCCTGACGTTGCAGGTGTGACCACGGCACCTGCAGGTGTCTGGCAGTGAATCACTGGAGGAATGGAGCAGAGCTGAGTGTGGCAGTCCTGGCCCTGTCAGGAAGGGGGAAGAACAGGAGTTCCTCCAACAAAGAAACTGGATTTTTTTAGGAGTGGGGAGGATAAATACCTCCAAAGTTAGGAGCTGATTCTTACTTGGTGGAGTCACTGAGGTTGCACTCAGGAATGACTTGCAAAATTGGGCAGGAAGTCAGTTTTGGAAGCAACTTTGGAATGCAGGGGAGCGTGTGCACGGATGCAGATGGATGAAGGGGGTTTGTCTACCCAGCTCAAGGTTCAGGGTTAAGCCTGAGGGATCTGACCCAGGCCACTGAGATGGAGGAAAAAATGATTTGGAGGTTATAATCAGCAAAAATCCTTTCCTGGGATGCTCTGGAGAGGGTTGAGGAAATTGCTGCTGGTGTCTGGGATCCAGAAAGGCTGTGATGCAGCAGCCAGGCAGGAGCTGCCACAAGCAGTAATGGGGACCAGAAGCCTCATGGCATACCTACAGCCCCCACGTGCATCCCTGCCACAAGTGCTTGTGTGAGGGATGTGCTCCCCAAATACTCGGCTCTCCAGACACTCTCCTCGGAAAGCAGGAGCCAAACGCCCACCTGCAGGAGTCCTGGTAGCCTAGTTGACACAAGGCTGTGACCCCACTTCCAGCAGATTTCCCTGCGTGGAAGTCATTAAATACGACGGAGGGATGTGAGGCTTGAGGGGCTCTTGGCAACGATGCTGGTGGCCACCTCAGCCAAGTGGCAGGCCAGGTGCCAGCCTTTTTTTCGGAACAGAAACCATGTCTTGAACAGGAGTTCGACACCTTGATTTCCCAGACAGAGATACTGCAGTGTGTGGAAATGAGCTCTGCAGCTCGGCAGGACATGGCATTCCTCTGCTTTCCCTGGCAGAGGGATGGGTGAGAGCCTGCCCTGCTCTGAGGCACATCAGACACATGAAACACTTGCAGGGCAGAGAGTATCAGCTGCAAACATGCTCTGAACACAGCTTGTTTCCCACCCCCTGCCTCCAACACAGCTTAGCTTTTACCCTAAATCTGCTTGTTTTCCCCCAACAGGCTACGAGCAGTGGGGTGATCTGGCTTAGGGGCCCTATGTGGGGGACAGATCTCAGCTTCACTGAGTTCTCTGAACTCCCATGTTTACCTTCAGGATGGATACGTGATCTTCTACCCTCTGTCTTAACATGCCTACACATTTGCTCTTGAAGAGATGCTGCTTGGAGTGTTCTCACAGTGCAGGAAAAAAGCTGCACTGAGTGTGGCCAGGGCTCAGGGAGAATTTGGAGCTGGTGTGGAGATGACATGGATGTTATCCCAGAGCAGTCTCTCTGAAGAAGGATGGTCCCACCGGAGACACAGCATCCCTCTTTCATGGGAGGGTGTAGAGAAGTGAATTAACTGACTACAGTTATGCATAAGCCATCCAAAGAGCTGGAAAAAGAATTAAAACTACGTGGGTCCCAAATCTGGGTCCTCCTTTTCAGGGACACACATGGGATGGTCTTTTAAAATGCCCTGACAATCAAATCTGATCGGACCTGGTGTTCAGAGTTGCTTCTGCAAAGGGATATATATTTAATTTATATAAAGGGGATATGCCTCCCTGCACCTAGGATGCCACTGGCTCCTGCTGTCCTTCCCAGTCCCTGCGGAAGCTGGCCAGGAGGATGATGGCTCCCGGTGACCGCTCCTCCCGGCCAGAAGGGTTTTCCTGGCTCCCGGTGTCTGTCCCTGCCGGCCAGGCCGGCTCAGGCTCTCGGCCGGCCGCATTCAGCATGTCCACCCTGATTAAGCATCAAGTACTACAACCGGGCTCTGCGGCGC
Source organism: Falcunculus frontatus (assembly GCA_013398115.1). NCBI lineage: Eukaryota > Metazoa > Chordata > Aves > Passeriformes > Falcunculus > Falcunculus frontatus. Next base: position 19,963 of record VZRV01002087.1, read on the forward strand.
GCAGGCGGCCCCGCGCTCGCCCGCCTGAAGGCGAAAGTCCGTCACATTGCCCCGAGAGCCGCAGTTTTGGGGTGAAAGGCGGTGATTTCGGCAAGCCCGCGGCCCACGCAGCCCGCCAGCGGCGCCGCCATTGCTGCGGAAGCAGAGGGGCTGGGTGGACACGCCCCCGTGGGCGGGGCGCAGGCGGTGGGACCAATGGGAAGCGCCGCTCTCTCTCGCGCGGCCAATAGGGAGCGGCGCTCGCCGACCGGCGGGGCGCGCGGCGGCGCACGTGGTGACGAGGGTCCACGTGGGTGGCGGCCATGGCGGTGAGAGGCGGCGGGTCCGGGCCGGGGGCGATCGCGGGGATGATCTGAGCCGAACCGAGCCGAACCGAGCCATGCTGTGCTGTGTTCTCCCCCCAGGGCTCTCCGGAGGCGGCGGAGGAGGCGGAGCAGGGCCCAGAGCCCCCCGCCGGAGGCGCGGTGCGGCGCGGGAAGAGGGCTGCCCCGGCAGCCGCAGCCCCACAGCCGGCCAAGCTGAGCCGCGCCGAGCTCTACAAGCCGCCGACCAGCGAGGAGCTGACCCAGCTGAAGGAGACGGAGGATCTGTTCCACTCCAGCTTGCTCCGCCTGCAGGTCAGCCGGGGGGCCGTGCACTGCCCCAAGGGGGGAGCGCGGGGGGCTGCGGGACCCAGACTTGGAGATGACCTGGGTTATCAACCTGTGTTAGGTGAAGATCAGCTGGTAACTGGGTCATGGAAACATAGAACAGTTTGGGTTGAAGGGGCCTTAAAGATCATTAGTTTCAACGCCCCCAGGCACACCTTCCACTAGACCGGGTTGCTCAGAGCCCCATCAAGCCTGGCCTTGAACACTTTGAGAAATGCGGCATCCACAGCTTCCCTGGGCAACCTATGCCAGTGCCTTGCCACCCTCACAGGGAAAAATTTCGTCCCAGTTTTTAATCTAAACCTACTCACTTTCAGTTCAAAGCCATTGTCCCTTTTCCTGTCACTGTACGCTCTTGTAAAAAGTCCCTCTCCAGCCCTCTTGAGGCCCTTTCAGGTATTGGAAGGCCGCAATAAGTCTCCTCAGAGCCTTTGTTTTTCTAGGCTGAGCAATTCCAATGCTTTCAGCCTTTCCTCATAGGAGAGATGCTCCATCCCTCTGATCATCTTCTGTGGCCTCCTCTGGACTCTCTCCAGCAGGTCCCTGTCCTTCCTGTGCTGGGACCCCAGAGCTGGATGCAGTGCTCCAGGGGGGTCTCAGCAGAGCAGAGCAGAGGGGCAGAATCCCCTCCCTCCCCTGCTGCCCACGGGGCTCTGGCTGCAGCCCAGGACACGTTTGGCTCTCTGGGCTGAGAGTGCCATGGCCGGGGCATGTCCAGCCTCTCACCCACCAGCACCCCCAAGTCCTTCTGGGCAGGGCTGCTCTCGGTCTGTTCATCCCCCAAACCCAGTGCAGCACCAGCTCTGGGTCTTGTTGAAGCTCATGAGATTCTCATGGGCCCACTCTTTGAGCTTGTCCAGGTCCCTCTGGGTGGCATCCTGCCGCTCAGGTGGTTCTAACATTGGTGATTTTTGTGAGGAACAGCTTTGATCTCCTGGCTACTTGCTGGTTTCAGTGGCATGATCTCTAGGGCCTGGTTTGTGGTGGGAACCTGTGTGGTTTTTTTCTGCAGCTGATTCTCCATTACACAAACAGACTTCCTGAGAGCTATGCTTGTGTGAATTACATCAGGGTTTTTTGCCTGGACTTTGTTTAGGATAGAGACTATTGCAATCCAGAACTCTCAGAAAATGGCAGGAACTGATCAAACTGCCAGCTCCAGGCAGGGTTTGCAGAGACAAAACTGGTGTGTTCCCCAGCTGACCAGCTGCCCTGTGCACCAGGCTCATGGTTGCTGCTGGAGGATAAGATAAAAGGCAGGAGCAATTCCAGTGTTGCAGCTGCCTTTGAGGGTCCCCTTTCCCCCTACAGATCGAAGAGCTTTTGAAGGAGGTGACATTGAAGGAGACCAAGAAGAAGAAGATTGATGCCTTCCTCCATGAAATTAACAGCCTGCTGAGCGCCATCCCAGAGACCCCGGAAACTGAAGTATGTCCCAGGGTGATGGAAGAGGTGGCAAGACCCCTGTCCTTTATGGAGCAGGAGCAGGTTCTGCTGTTGCTCTGCAAGCAGAGCTCCTCATGGACTGTCTCTCTTAGGAGCTGAAAAAATAACACTTTGCTTTTTCTCGGAGGAAAATGGGGACATTGTCTTTAAGCTCTGGGTGCAGCTGTGTGGGGAGTGGGGTCTTGGTCCCTGCACATCTGCTCTTGTTGATGCTTAGAGCATTTTGTGTGTCCTGTGTGTTCCCAGCTCACTGACCAGGCCTGGCTTTCCAAGGATGTGAAGGTCCCGTTCCTGCAAGTACCGTTCAATGTGAAGGGAAGGTTCCACTTCGTGCCCCCATCCGAGCTGAAGGTGGTGGGCAGTTACCTGCTGGGCACCTGTGTTAGGCCAGAGATCAACGTGGACATTGCAGTGACCATGCCACGGGTGAGTCTGGCCATACCACCTCCTAAATGGCCTGGGGCCCGCCAGAGCCCTGTCCCCTCCTGTCCTCTGTGGCCCCTGCCCTGCCCTCTCCATTCCTCAGTGAGGTGGTGACTCACACGAGGAGCTGGGGAGTGCAGTCTGGTCTCTTGCTCTGTTAGAGCTTGCAGCTGTTTGATCTTAGTTCCTCGTCAGGATCTTCCTTCTCTCTGCCTGGACTGAACATTGCCAGGGAGAAGCATGCTGTCTGGTTTTGTACCCAATTGTACTTCTGTCACAGCTCCCAAGACTGTGTTACAGGGAGGGAGATGTTTGGAGCCTGGTAAACTCCCCTTGCTGCCCAGACTTGCTTGTAAGAAAAGCTTGAGACCAAGCACACCCTGTTTGGCTGCGTGACTGCTCTTGTCTCCTGCAGTCCTGGAGCCTGGCGAGCCAGCAGCAAGCTCCTGACCGACTTGGAGCTCCTTGGGGCTGAGACAGGGCTGCCTGTGGGGCCAGGGAGAGCTGTGGGTAGTGGGGTGCCTCGGGCTGAACTGAGCTCGGCAGGCAGGTGAGGTGGCACTGCCCTGTCCCTCTCTTCCCAGGAAATCTTCCAGGACAAAGATAACCTGAATCAACGCTACCACCGGAAGAGAGCCCTGTACCTGTCCCACATTGCCCAGCATTTGTCCAAGGAGAAGCTCTTTGGCAGTGTGAAGTTTGCCTACATGAACAGCAACCATCTGAAGCCCATCCTGCTCCTGAGGCCTCAAGGTGGCACTTGACCCTTGCTCTAGTGTGGGGTGTGGTTACTGGTGTTGGATGGAGGGCGGTGGTGGTGGTCTCGTACCATTTAACGGCCCTTTGGGGAGGGATCAGTCTTGGGCTGCCGTCACAATTAGTGATAAATTCTGGGTGCTTCTCAGTTGTTTTCTCCCTTCACCCAGAGTCTAGTTCCTCTCTCCCCTTCCCAATCCTCCACTACATCTTGGCTGGGCACCCCAGCCTTGGCCTCACTGGCTGGCACATCCTGTGGGTACTTCAAGGGGTAAAAAAGTAAACCCTGCAAAACACATCTGTGTCCATCACTGCCCTTCTTTCCTGCTCTCCCCAGCCCTGTTCCCAGCTGTCCTGCTGCCCTTCCCCAGGAACCTGTGTGCAGCCTGGCTCTTCCCTGATGGGATGATGTGGGATGCATGGGCTGCTGGGGTCTGCTTGTTCCCACAGCCTCTAGGAGATAGTGGCTTGGGGTCTGGGACAGACATGGCATGGCAAGGCCAGGGCAGGTAGGGGTGCCATGCTGGCCAGTGGGGAGGAAGATGGGACTAGGACATGAGCAGTGTGACCTCAAGGCCATCATTGGCTCTGGGATGTGGTCACTCTGTGCTCTGAGATGATTTCCACTGCTGCAGAACTTCGCTGGGAAGGGGCTTTTTCTTTTACCCAGGCTGGGGATGCTCCATGTTTTCCCAGTTCAATTTCTGACATCTCTTCCTCCTGCACATCTCCCCCTGGGTGCTTACAGGCAAGGATGAGAAGATGGTCACTGTCCGACTCCATGCTTGTCCCGACTCGGGTCTCTTCAAACCCAGCCGCTTCTATCCCAGCAAGAACAATGTCCGGACTGCCTGGTTCATGGAGCAGAGCACCCTCAAAGAAGGTAGGACCCGGGGCTGGGGGAACATGAGGCTATTTGTTTCAGGCAGAGACTGCTCCCAGAGCCTGCGGGTGGATTTGCTGCAGCCCTTTTCTGTGGGCAGGCGGTTGGTAATTGGGTCCAATGTGCTGTCATCTCCCCACACAGGAACCACAGAGCCCCCGACCCCGCACTACAACAACTCCATCCTCTGTGACACAGTGATGCTCTCCCACCTGCATTTCTTGTCTAACACAGCCACGGACTTCCCAGGCATGAAGGATGGCCTGGCCCTCCTCAAAGTTTGGCTGAACCAGCGGCAGCTCTGCAAGGTATGTCCTGTGCCAAGGTAGGCTCTGCTTACCTGGCTAACCTGCCTTTGGCCTGCTCTTCTTCCTAGGGTGGAAAAGGTGGTGGTTTGGTCCTGGTGGGTGGGGTGGTGGCTTATGGCTTTGCTTTGAGCTGTGTTAGGGTTTAATGGAAGCCCCATCCTAACCTGTAGGTTTGTGATACTTCTGTTTTTACAGGGCTTGGGGTGCTTCAATGGCTTCTTGGTCTCCATGCTTGTTGCTTACCTGCTGATGAAGCGCAAGATTGTCAAGATGATGAGTGGGTACCAGGTGTTGAGGAGCACTCTGCAATTCCTGGGTGAGTTTCCAGGGGCCTCTCTGGACTGGGAAAGGTTGGTGTGTCTGTACAAAGTCTGAACACATTGGAGGAGGAGGCAGAGAGGCCATTGTGGCTTTTCTTTCTCTCGTGCTGAGCCCATGTGGGTGGGATGGACAGGAGGGGATGAGCCAGCAGAGCAGGGCTGGATGGTGCAGCTTGCAGAGGAGTGGGTAATTCCCATCATGAGGGGAAAGTCAGCATTGTATTGTAGCACTGTTAATGTTGTGAGACCTTGGTGGTATTGACATGTAACTGTGCCACTGTCACCAGAGGGAGAGATGTGGATGGTGGTGTGACTTGTTCCTTCCTGTCTGCCCACAGCCACCACTGACCTGAGTGTGACAGGGATCAGCCTAGCCAAGGATGCCGATCCCTCCCTGGTAAGCAGCCGTCTGGGGGGAGTCTCATGCCTGTATCTGTTTGTGCTGGGGCAGGGATGTGCCTGTTGCAGGGATGGCAGATGGCAACGATGTTGGGGTGTCTCGGTGTCGGTGATGAGCTGAATGTTAAGGACCTTGTTTGCTTTTCCAGCCTGTCCTGGATGATTTCCACCAGGCATTTGAAGTGGTCTTTGTGGATCCCTCTGGACTGGTGAATCTCTGTGCTGATATGACTGCCAGCAAATACCACCAGGTACCGTGCAGGTTTGTGGTGCAGCACCTCCTTGAGGTGCTGTCTTAGGAGTGAGCTCAGACGGGCAGAGAGTGGTTAGATGTCTTCGAGGAGGATGTAGGACCAAGGGAGAGTGTTCAGTGTGGCTTTTTAAGCTTTTGATATCTCCAGCTTTGAAGATTGGAAGTGAATTTGGAGACTTAGATGTAGTGCTGCCTTACTAGTCTTGCTGGAGTGATGTGGGAAAGTTGTTTCCCTCTTTGTGTGCACCTTTGTGTGAAGCCAAGCAGCTGTTTAGCAGGTGTTCTGAAGGAGAAAAAAACCCCCACCTTGATGTCAGGGGTTTCAAGAAGGGGCTGTCTGGCCATCAGCAAGAGCTGTTTGTGCCTTGGCTTCGTGCTAAGGACAGAGACTGGGATCAGGGTGTGCTGCTGACCATAGAACTGGGCTGGCCCTGGTTGATGGGGGAGCACAAGTCACCACTGCTGGAGGGATTTGCTTTCCTTCTCTCTTCACATTCATGCTTCTGCACTGCCTTCCCTCCTGGCTTAGGTCCAGTTCGAAGCCAAGCGCTCTATGGAGATTTTGGATGACCGGATGGTGGATGGCTTTCAGGTGCTGCTCATGACCCCAAAGCCCATGCTCAGGACCTTTGACCACGTCTTCCAGTGAGTCTCACTGTGCTGGTGGGATGGTGCTTAGGGAGCCTCATCAAAGAGGACTGAGCTGCTTCTGGCTTTGTGCTGGGATTTGAACTTACCTGGTGGGAGGTGGGCCTGCTAAGCTCTGAGATGGACACTGGTGCCTCCTTGCACTGGGCTGTTCCACTTTTACTGTCTAGATAGCCTCCCAGAAGGAGGAGCCTTGGAAACAGTGACCAGCATCTCCTGAGATGCCAAAGGGCATTCTTATAGCAGCCATCCTGAGCTGGGACCCTCAGTTCCCCACTTTATCCATCCTGTAACATATCCCTCTCTCAGAAAGGATTTGCTGGCAGAGGTGGGTGACCAGCTTCTCTTTTTCTCCATAGCCTGAAGCATGTCTCCAAGCTGCAGGGTACCTGCAAGAAGATGGAGCTGCTGAATGAGCTGATGGATCGGGGTGGGAACTACGTGGCCGCAGCCCTGCCCTTTGTTGTCTCACTGCTGGCACGTGGGCTGTCCGGGAGAGCACAGCTTGTGGCTCACTCCTTGCCCCAGATCCCTGAGGTAATGCAGCTTGGCAATGACACTGCATCCTTAGCAGCTTGTGGGGTGTTGAGTGTCTCTTGTGGCACTACAGAGCACAGGGAGGGCATCCCTACTCAATGGGGAAGGAGACAGGCTTGTCCCCTTTGTTGAGAATATAGAACCTGAGGCTCTGCACTGGGCAGTGGGGTGCAGCAGTGTGGCTTGGTCTGGGCACAAGTCCTGGCCCACTAATGGGGCAGGGTGAAGACAACTTCTCTTTTCATTGCAGAGACCCATTAAATGGGACTTTATCTGTCTGGGCACCTGGGAGAACATAGCAGGAGGTTCATCTAACATCCCAGTATCCCAGCAGCTGCTGCTTCAGAAACCTCATCTCTCCTTGTGCTTCATGTTCCTCATTTTCCCACAGTGGTCAATTGATGCTGAGCCCCCAAAACACAAGGATGTCGGGCCCCTGACGTTTGGGCTCCTGTTTGTCCCAGAGTTTGCTGCCAGCACGCTGGAGAAGGGTCCGCAGGCTGATCACTCCGAGGTGAGGGGAGCCCTGCTTGTGCTGAGTAAGAGCAAAGCTGGTGCTGTGCTGTGGTTGCAGACAGCTCTGAGGCTGGCTGGTGGTCCTGGGAGGGTTTTGTCTGGCCCAGAAATGACCTGTGTCCCTGGTCTGGCTTGGTCAATGTTCCCCCACAGGCCTTGGAATTCCGGACCTTCTGGGGAGAGAAGTCAGAGCTGCGTCGGTTCCAGGATGGCAGCATCTGCGAGGCCGTGGTGTGGGAGGCCAGCACAGTCTGCCAGAAGCGCCTCATTCCTGAGCAGATCGTCAGGCACCTGCTGAAGCTGTAAGTTGCACTGAGCAGCAGCTGTGGGTTGCTGCTGCTCTCCTGCCCTTTGTCCTGTCCCTGGTGATCCCATTGGACCTCATTGTCAGTGTCAGACTTTGTGGGGTGTTGTGGGTTGTTTTGGATTTGTAAGGTCTGAAAGTCATTTCAGTTGTCCCGATGTTGTGAGCTGCTTCCCAAGAGTGGGTAGGGGGGAGGGTGAGCACCTGGTGCTGTAGCCTCTGCTGGAGGTGATGCTAAGGGCAAGGAGGCAGCATGGTCCTGCCCTTACATGCAAATGGGATGCTGGGACACTTGTCAGAGCTGGAAGAGAAGCTGTCTGGACCTTGCAGGACGTTTTAATGAAATCCTCTGTGACCTTGTAGTGGTTCACAAGAGGGTCCTCCCCATGGCATATAAAGCCTCCCTGCAGCAGTTTATACCATCTGCCAAAAGTGAGGCCCTCTTGCACAGAAAGGAGGGTTTGCCTGTGCCTCTGTCCTGACTTGAGAATGAGTCTTGTGAGGGGAGGCAGCACATTTGGCTTTGCATCCTGTGAAGCTGCACAAGTGACTATTCTGCTTTGGATGGATTATTTGGGCAAGGGAGGGATGCACAGAGATCTGTCTTTTTACCAGGACCTTCCTTTAGAGAGGGTTTTTGCATCCTTGGGCTGACCCATGCAGTGTCAATAGGATCAATAGGCTGGCATGTTGTAGCTCTAATGCTCTGTTGTCTTCTCCCACATAGCCATGCGGACATTCCTGAGTCTTCCATCAGCTACACAGGAGCCCTGCTGGAATCTGTGATCAGGACTGGGAAAGAGGTATGATTGCTCCCCTGGTGGGGCTGGAGCTTTCTCCAGGAAGAGCAGTGATTGGAGGGCTGTAGGGAGGTCATTTTAGTGGCCCTGAGGCAGCTGGGTGGTTCCCAGGAGAATGTAGTAAGGGTAAGGATTTACCAAGTCTTACAGGGCAGCCAACACATGACTGCTGAAATCTTCTTTCTTTAGCATTCCTCACACCTCATTTTCCCCTGCAAGCATCCCACTGTCCTATTCTCTCTGCTTCTGCCCCTCTGTCCAGATGTCTGAGGATATATTACTGAACCACAGTGCTCCTCTGGCTGCACCTTTGAGGTACTGCATCCTTCAGGACATGGGCCAGACAATTCTGTGCTGCCATCCCTTAGGTCCAGCTGGGAAACCCAGGAAAAGGATCTTTCCTGGCAAATTGCAAAGTGCTAGATTATGCTCCATCTGAATGTGCAGCTGGAACAAAGAAACTCTACTTTCAGACAGAAAAGATGCATCTTGGAGGCTGGGAAATGTCCCTCCTTAAAACTTCTGCTTTCCAGCTTGTGAAATTAAAGTCTAGAGATGAGCCATCAGCACTTTGGCACACTTTTTTGGTCTTTTTGTACAACCAGCTCTTTACGTAGTTGTTGGATGGGGGAAGAAATAGTTTCCTGTTTTTAAGATCCAAGGGGTGTACATTTGATGGAAAGAATCTCCTATGCCAGGACCAATTGCGGTCTGGGCAGAGTTGGGTGTCGGGATGAGACGCTGGTTCTCGCAGCCTGTTGTGTGATGAGGCAGAAAGGTCTGTGTGCTGTGTCCCTTCAAGCTGGTCTGGGGTTAGCAGGGCTGATACACCCCAGTCTGACAGGGGGTGCACTTTCCTGGAGCCTGAGGGGCGCTTAGGAGTTCCATTGTTGCCAGTCCTTGAGAAACAAAGGAGAAAGTTGCTGTTGAGTGTAGGGTAGTGGGTACAGGGGTGTCTGCTCCTCCAGCTGTTTGTGTGCCTGGGGAGCCAGCAGTGTGAGGATGATGGGGGGTGAAGGCAGAGGAAGGGTGCAGCCACAGGCAGGACGGGGTTTGCTGTTCGTAGCACACCCCACAGAGGGTGCTGCTACTCTGCCGGAGAGCCCAGGGTTGGAAAACTCCAGGCAGGTTGGCTCCTTGTGTGGCTCTCAGCTGCCTCTGAGCTGGGTGGTTTGATGTCACCAATGTGTCCTCCCTGTCCAGGCTCCTCTGCTGTTGTCTGGGGAGGTGGAAGCAGCGAGGGCAGCACCAGTTCTATTTTTGATGCTTCTCATCTGCCCTCCACAAGGCTCCTGTGAGGCTCTGAATGTTTTTTCTCTATGCTTTTGCCACGCTCCAGGGCTCTACCCTGGCTAAGGATGTAGTCAGTGGAGTTTTCTGTTAACTGCTGCCTCTCTTGGCATCATGGTAACTGCTGGGGAAACAGTGGCAGGGCTCTCACCTTGCCAATGTCTGATCTCTTTATTCCCAGATCATTCTTGGCTTCTCCTCTACTCTAGTGATTGCTGGCAGTACAGGTCTTGGTCTGCCTTAGTGTCCTTCAAAAGAAATAATTTTATTTGCCACTGGAAATGCAGCCTCTAGGATACCTATGGCTGCTGGGGAGTCACAGCCAGCCTTGCCCTTGTCTTTCCCCTCTTTCTGACCTCCCCATTTTGCTGAGCGCTCTTGCCAGAAGCTGCTCCCTGGGGTGACAGTGCTGGCCCCTCAGAGCCTGGCTGTGATGCCAGCGCATGAGGGAGGTGAGGTGAGTGCAGAAGCAATAGGGGTGCATGGAGAGGCTCCCTGTGTGTCCACAGGCATCGGGAACGGGCGAGGAGGCCATGGTCAGTGTTGTCTGCTCCTACGACGACCTGAGCCGCAAGCTTTGGAACCTGAAGGAGCTGCCGCTGACCGTGACGGCTGTGCAGGGTGTCCACCCAGCCCTCCGCTACACAGATGTGAGTGTCCTGGGGCATGGCCATGCGTGAGGGTCTGCAGCGAGCTGGGGTGTGCCCTGGGGTGAGGGAGGACTGAGGGAATGAGTCCCTTGCTGGTTTTGTGGCTCCTGAGAGCCCTTGGGGCAATCTAGTGCCTTTTCTTTGCTGTTTGTCCTTTGTGTTAGCTATGCACAAGCTGACCAAACCCTCTGTATTGGAGGGCTTTGCTGGTGTGGGAGGTTTGGGTGAGGGGAAACACGTTGCCAAGAGATTTTTGCTCCCTGTTCTCAGTTGCTGGGTGGCTGTTCTCTTTCAGGTCTTTCCTCCCGTTCCTATGAAGCCAATTTATTCCTTCCATAACAGAAGCAAGCACTTGCTGCTTCCTTCAGAGGAGAAGCCCTGCCCGGCCTACATAACCCCTTTAAAAGGTAAGTGGGGAGAGATGTGAGCGGGAGATGATCCAGTGGAGGAAAGTGGGGGCAAGCTGCAGTGCTGGCTCTGTTACTGTTGTATTGGTGTGCTGCAGGCAGGAACAGAACCCTGGCTCCTCCTGCTGTAACCCGTAGTTCCAGATACCCCTATCCAACACCTTTTTTCTGTGTGGCACTCACTGACCTCCTGCTGTCTCTTCTCCCCTAGTCATCTGCCACATGGAAGGCAGTGGCCAGTGGCCACAGGACAAAGGAGCCATCAAGCGCATCAAGGCTGCTTTCCACCTGCAGCTGGCTGAGCTCCTCCGGCAGCAGCACCAGCTGGTTTGCAGGCCTGCAGTCACCCACACCGATGTCTACAAGGTAGGGAGGGCCCTGGGACCTTCTGCAGGCCTGACCTTACTGAGGGAGGGGCTGTGGCAGTGGTCCCACTGAACAAAACCAGTATTTGGATGGTGGGCCTAGGAAAGAGTGTGGTGAGACTGCATTGCTGTCGGGATGCTGCTGTTGTTATCCCTGAGGGTCAGCATAACACCATGCTGCTTGTGTCACCAACCAAGCCTGACTTTGCCTTGTGCTCCCATCTCAGGATGGCTACGTTTTCCGTCTCCAAGTAGCCTACCACCGGGAGCCCCTGATCTTGAAGGAAGTGGTCACCCCAGAAGGGATGCTGAAGTACCAGGACACAGAGGAATCTCGGCAGCTGGAGCTGGAGACGTTGCATCTGCCCTATCTAACCAGCTCACTACATGGGTAGGTGAGGCAGGAGGTGCCTGAGGGATCAGAACGTGGGATGTGGCTGGAAACCAGCGTGGAGGTGCCCTTGGATGCTGGAGGGAGATAGTGGGTAGAGGAGTTTGCTGTGGGAAGTGGCCCTTCAGCCAACCTTGTGAGAGGCTCTTTGGAAGGATTAAGGGATGGATGTGGGTGTGGGTGGCACCAGTTGTCACCCTGAGGTCGCTGGTGTGGGGAAACAGGTACTAAGAAACAGCATGGTTAAAGAGGAGCATGAGGCAGCTTTTTCCCTTCTTCCCCAAAATCTCAACACCTGCTGAAAGTTCCTCTGCAAGTGATGCTGTGTAAGTGTTCCTTGCAGATTTTTGCCCCTCTCTGCTTTCTTGCCAAATACCCAGAGGCTGTTGTGGGTCCTGGGTGGTGTGGGCTGAGCAGTGCCGTGTCTCTCTCCTGACAGGCTCCAGCAGCAGCACCCTGTCTTTGGCAGCACTTCCCGGCTGGCCAAGCGCTGGATCAGTGCCCAGCTCCTGAGTGACAGCATCTCTGAGGAGTGTGTGGACCTCCTGGTGGCATTTCTCTTCCTCCACCCAGCCCCGTTCACACCACCCAGGTGAGGATGAGGAGCCCAGGCTGGCCTGATGGGGATTTAGTGCCTTTCATTACCTGGGATGGAGGAAGGGTGGGATGCTGCTCAGGCAGGAGGTGTTGGGAGGGTTCACAGCAGGGAGCATGAGGCCCCTGTGCTACCAAAACACTGTCCCAAGTCCTGTTGGGAGTTGCCAGAGGAGATGGAGACACTTAGCATTGCAGGGCTGTGGCTTTCCGTACCCTGTGCACTGCAGAGAAAGGGGGAAAGCAGGTAAGGCTGGGAGTGAGTTTCCTTGTGGCCTCTAGGTGCTGGGTGCACCTGCAGGATGTCTTGTTCCTTCTGGAGGACTTAGGAGGCCCCTCGTTCTGGGGGTGATGGCCGGGAGAAACAGGTTGAAGGCTATGTTGTGGCTACCAGGATGCTGGGGCTCCTGGGTTCCCTGGGAAGGATTTTAGGGTGGTGCTGGCACCTCCAGCCTCCCTTCCTCCTAGAGAAGACTTCCAAGGGAAGGACGAGGGGTCGGCCCCTGAAAGCTGAATGGAGCAGCGTGTTGGTAAATAACCCCAGAGAACCAATTGCTTGCTGGTCCCTGGCAGACAGATGTTATGGGGCCCAGAGGAAGTGAAATGAAGTTAAAGGAAATGTTTTTGTTCTGTGTGGAGTCAAAAGGTTACTCTGCCCTGCACTCGGGGTGCAGTTTCCTTTCCCAAAGTAGCAGGAGCATCAACATTCTGATGCCTAGAATTGTTTCCTGTCACCTAAAATAACAGAATCCCCATCTTCCCAGCTATCTGGCTTTGTGCACGTGTTGCATTGTAGGGGAAGAGGCACAATGGGAACTTGGCTGGTGTTCAGACCTGCACCAGAGATGGAAGCAGCCCTCTTTCCACCTCCTTCTTGCTCCAGACCCAGGAGTCTGGGTGGGAAGAGATCAGGAGATGGGGCAACTGGGTGGGCAATGATTTATGTTCTGCTGGTTTCTTTTTCCTGAGAAATGGTGAACAAGGGGGGAAAGACTTTCCCTGGAGATTTGGAGAAGGGGAATTTTCTCAAATTTGTTCTGAACTTCCCTTTCCCATCACAGATATCCCTTGCTGGGCTGCATGTGGGTTGGGCATTCACTAAGTCACCCCCAAATGCAGCCCTTCTTGCTGCCAGGAGAGCAAATGCTGATGTTGAACTTTTTTGTCCTGCCTGCAGCTCTCCACAGGTGGGGTTCCTGCGCTTCCTCAGCTTGCTGGCAACCTTTGACTGGAAAAACAACCCTCTGATTGTCAACCTAAACACTGGCCTCACAGGTGAGCAGGCAGCAGGAAGGAGAGCTGCAACATGAGCCCTCCTTGGTCAGTGCCTGGCTTCAGATCTCTTGCATACAGAAAGGCATCATAGCTTGTGCTGGGGGCAAGGAGATTTTCCACTCCCTTACTCCTGTCCTGTCATGTTTAACTTGCCTACAGGATGAGTTTGGTTGAGCCATGTGTGGTTTTTTTTTTTCCCCCTGCCTGCCTCTGAAGAGGTGGATCTCAGTGACGATGCTCTGCTGCTTCTGGTCTTGTTGAAATCTGTGACAGGCGTGGGTGGTGTTGCATGTGGTGTTGTCTTTGAAGCCCTCTGTTCCTGCCCTCTAGTGTTTTATTCGTTGATTGTCTTTTGGATCCATGCTGGAGCCACAAGAACCCATGGGATTGTCTTGACTCTGCAAAGTCTTGGGGTGGGGGAGATAGTTACACCCAGCTTTTAAAGCTGATTTATAAAAGAAGGTAAAGGTGTTTGGGGAAGAACTGGGTCTTGAAAACTGATATTTTCCAAAGCACCTTCCAGCTTATTTTAATGAACTAAAGAGCTTTTTTTTCCCCCACTTGCGGGGAAATAAAAGACAAAAGATAGAACACTATTTGAATAATACAAACTGTCACTAGCTTATAATGTGAGTTTCCAGCTTGTCAGTCCCAGTACCTGCTGTGCCTGAGCGCACCTGAGTGGGTTTAGAGCAAAGGTCCATCTAATGAGAATGAGGAGCAAGCCCGAGGGGAAGGAGCTCTGGTTGCACACAGGTTGTGGGATCAGACAGTGGGAGAGGATAAATCCTGCTGTGCTGCCCTTTCCTGGCTGTGATGGGGGTGATGAGGCCGGAGGGCTGTGGATGGGGCAGAGCATCTCACCTGTCTGTCTGCCCTCTCCAGACTCTGACTGCACAGAGATCAAGAACAGGTTCATAGCAGCTCGCTCTCGCCTCCCTGTCATGTTCCTGGCCACCCCCAAAGACCAGTGGAGCTCCATGTGGACCCGGGAGCGCCCCTCAGCACAGGTGAGCTATGCCCTTTATCCCCTTGCCTCTGGTGGCTGCTGGCTTGGGGCAGTTCTCTGCTCCCAGTGCTGGAGCCAGCTCTGATGGTCCAGCGAGGGAGCAGGGTTCCTGTTACATCCAGGACTGCCAAGTTTCACCTTCTGACTTCCCTCCCTCCCCAGATCCTGCAGCGCCTTGTCCTGCTCGCCTCGGAGTCTCTCCGTGCCCTGGAGGAGCAGCTCATGGACCCGCTCAGTGACCAGGATGTGAAGGTAACCCCCTGGGGCAGCAGCACAAGGGTTTTCAGGCTCTGGCCAAGCTGACTGGACTTTGGCAGTGGTCACTGGGATGTGCTGGGAGGTTTCAGGCTGTGGCCACGTGGTTGCCCTGGGATGTAGAGCTGCAAGGACAGGAGGAGGGAGGCTGGTGTCCCTCTGTGCCACCCTGCTTCTGGGGCACCTGGCTCTGCACTGCAGCTTGGGGTCACTAGGACAAGTTTGTTCTGTGTTCTTTGGTTTTCTTGGAACATGAGCAAACCCACGATATTCCTGTGCCAACCACAGGTTGTACGTCCATGACTGGATCAAATGGTTCCTCTGGGAGACTCTGTTTTGGAGTAGCTGTGGAAATCTGGCTTGTGTGCTCAAGTCTCATCAAGCTCGGGGTTCTGGAGGTTTTGGCAGGACAGTACCAGGCACTTTAGGATGATGTTATTTTGGTTTGAGTGGAGGAGTAAAGCTCTATGTAGTTTAACCCTTTTCAGTTTCTCGGTGATTTTACTTCTTAAGTAAACAAAAACATCCATTACTTCAATGGACCTGAGAGATGTAGACATATTTATTTGCCCTTTGAAGGGAGATACATGTGTTCTGAAGGGTAGTTTGTTGGTGTACCAAGTAGTGAACCAGGAGATTGAAGGTCCAAGGACTAAAAAAGTCAAGCAGTGGTTAGATTTGGCAGATTCACATTTAGGACAAAAAACCCCAAACTAAAACCAAAACCAGAAAGCAGCACATAGAGTGGATTTTTTTCTGCCTAGGCAGTATAAAAAGGACTTACTGACACTGTTTTCAGTCCTGCTGCATTTTGCACTGGAAGTATTATGGGGTGAGATGTACTTGAGGCAGTAGCAGTGTGTGTTACAGGGCTGTGAAGGAATGAGGCATGTCCAGTGTGCTGCAGTCACAGGGCTGGCCCAAGACTGAAATTCAAGAGGTGCACTGTTGGGGTAAGCTGGAGATGGTTAGCTTCTAAAACGAGCTGTCACCTGGCCAGAACAGCCTCCCAGCACCTTGACTCAGTCTTCTTGGGCCGCCTTCTGTCTCCTTTCCTCTTGCCCATTGCAGTGGGAACTTTTCTCATTGCCATGGAATCCCTCTGGTCTGTGCCAGTGTCCTCCCAGGTCTGTGATGTTCCTTACGGATAAACATGGGATGCTGTTTCCAGGACTGGTAATGCATTTGTAAGCAAAGTTTGGGGCAGGGAGGAAGGAATAGCTTTTCCGGTTTAGTTCGGAGTTGCCTCCTCTACAGTTGTCTCCTGTCTCTAAGAGAGTGCTCCAAGTTGTTTTTTTGTCTTTGCATTCGGGTCCCGTGGGGACGTGCCTGCTGTCATGAAGATGCAGGCACGGGTTTGCTCCCAGGGCACACACAGAAAGCCATGGACTTGGTCACTGGGGGGGACAGGTGGTCTGTGTGGACTAGAGCTAGGAGTGACTCAGTGCTGGTCACTGATGTTCTTCATGTGTGTTCTCCCCGGCCTGGCTGTAAACCAGTTCCAAGCCATGGGTTTTCTTT
Organism: Falcunculus frontatus; assembly: GCA_013398115.1. NCBI lineage: Eukaryota > Metazoa > Chordata > Aves > Passeriformes > Falcunculus > Falcunculus frontatus. The sequence continues at coordinate 35,963 of VZRV01002087.1, forward strand.
CAGTGCCAAGTTGAGCAGTGTCCCATGCCTCTGTTCGTATCTCTGCATCATTTGTTCCATTTGAAAATGTACACATAGTTTTAAGTTTTTTCCATTTTAATGCAGCTGTATCCACAGCTAGATCCTGCCTGTCCAAATATTTATGTGTCTGGGATTGTTGCCCTCCGTTAACAGGGTTTTGCTCTCACCGTCTATCCGCTTGATGGAAGATGCTGTTGGTCTCTGGGGCAAATCCTGGTGGACAGATGGGGCCATCCTGTTATTAAACAGCTCCTTGTGTCTCCTGGGTGTTGTTCAGCTCCTGTTGGATTCTTGATTCCCCTCTTCATCCTGACACTGCCATGTGCAGTGCAGTTATCTACCTCAGCTCACCTCTTTGCCCCTCTCTCAGCTGCCCACCCCACTAGCATTTACTCAGGTAGGTTTCCTGGGGTCTGTGGCAAACTTCTAACATTATTCTCACAAAAATCTTGTGTTTGATTTACCGCTTTCTAAGGAGAAGGGGACAAAATGCAAACAAGGACTTGGGAAACCTCTCTTACCTCTCCTGCTTGCTTGTGTCCTGTATTGAGTAGCACTATTTGTTTCTCTCTGCAGATGGTCTTCCGCCCTCCTTTGGACTTCTACGACGTCCTGATCCACCTGAATCCAAACCAGATTCCTCGGCACCTGGAGAGTGTGGACCGGCCGGTGAAATCGGTTTCCCGTGGTGTGGTGAAGAACAGCTCTGCCGTGAATATCCTCTTTCCTGTGGTGGATTATGACCCTGTGCAGCTGTACCTCCAGGAGCTGAGGGTAAGCACAGCCTGTTGGGGAGGCAGAGGGGGTGCCTAAGGGCGAGCTCCCTTCAGGCATTCAGATTGCCTGCCGCTGCGGGATGTGGCTGGTGACGTCTTCAGGTGTTTGCATGGGTTGGGCATTGCTTCTCCAGCAGAAGTCCTGGTGAATGCACCATCTCCTCCGTGGAAGTGGGAGTGCTGCTGCGACGCGAGAATGAGCTCAAATACAAAGCACCAGGAGCTTTTGCTGAAGAACATTGTAATCAGCACAAAAGTGTGTTTAAGCCGTTTGTCTCCAGTCAGTTTATTCACTTTTCATGGTTTCTCACACCGGTTGGTGTGCATGATGGGCACATCATGCACAGTTCTGGGGGGGATTTACAGATACCCACGGCATGGTCCCGGTAGGCTTTCTGCTGTTAGGCCAATGGTTGTGTGAGCCACAGGGGATCAGTGTTGGTCACAGGGTGGTTTCTCTGTGCCTGACCACATGCATAACAACAGAGGAAGTTGGTAATGTGGGGAACATCAGTATCCAAAGTCATCAACCATGTTCTTTTCCACCATGAGGCTGAGCCGAAGCCTTGGCAAGCTGGGGAGTTATGCAAGGTGCTGGATGAGAGCAGTGATCCTCCCTGGATCTGGACAGCCTGTGCTTTGCAGCACCTGGCACTTTGGCCCTTGCCAGCTTCAGATGTGGTAGCTGGGTTAAATGTTAGTGTTGGGTGTGCAGAGAGGTGGGGTTGTGGTGCCCTTTATGTCAAAGCCTGCCTTGACTTGAAGTGCTGTCGTCCCTTACTGGCAGGAGTGCGGTGAGCAGTGTCAGAACTGTGTCAGTATGGGAATCTAGGCTGGCTGTGGCAGGAAGGGGACTATGGGGGTCTCTGGCCCTGTTCCCCACTCAGGACAGAGCCAGCTTTCACATTAGAGCAGGCTGCACAGAGCCCAGTCCTGTTGAATGCCACCTGTCTCCAGGGATGGGGAATTCCTACCTCCCCGTCCCGTTGTTTGGCCACCACTGAAAAAGTGGTGCCTGAACTGAAATTCCAGTTTAGGCTGGAAGATTCTGGGCCCTTTCAGTTCAAGCTCCCCTTTCACCTTAACCAGGTACCTTAGGAGTTGGGCAAAGAAAACTTGCAAGGGTTTCTTTGGAGGTTTTCTCATCCTGGGCACAGCCTTGTTACCCCTCAAGCTTCATGCCAGCCACAGTGCATGATAACCTGTGCCCATGGGAATCTGCTGTGGCTTCAGCAGAGCTGCCAGGTTTGCCAAGGTGCAAGCTCCGTCCTCCTGTCACTCACAGCAGCTTGGGACAGTCTTGGGTGGTGAGGAAGTGAGAGATAGGAATGTGAAGAAAGCCTTGTGAAATTGAGGAAGACCTCGAAGTTGTCACACAATTTCCCTGCAAAAAGCACTGCTTCTTTAGCTGGAAGGACATGTGGGAGAGGAGGTGCCCAGTGCTCTCCTCTCTTTGAGAATGAAGGTGGACCTGGAGCTCCTGCAGACATGTAGAGAGCACTGGGGGAATTCTTGGGGCAAGAAGAAAACAGAGAAGCATCCTTCACAACTGTTTTAAAACAGAGCAGGAAGCAGGTTTGGAACTGTTGGCTCTTTTACTTTCCTTCCTGGCATTGGGGTCTGAGGAGTCATATCAAGACCAGCCCCTCACTTTTCAGTGATGAATGTTTGACCTGCTGCCATGAAACCTCAGCCAAGAGGCCTAGATATGGATAGGAAATGGAGTTTTTTAAGCCTGAAATCCTTCTCCACCCAGTGCTTGAAGTGGGTTCTAGAGCTGAACAGAGTCTTTCAGCAGCTGCCAAGGTGCTGGAGATGCATGGGGACAGAGCCTCTGTATCTCTGAAGGGGTGAGGGCTAAGCAACCCTTGTGGAAACCTGACAGAAAGAAGAGTGCTTGCTTGAAGAGGAACTGGAGGATGTTGGATGAGCTGATTGGGAGAGCTGTCTCTTTGGGGAGGCTGTTAGATGCTTGCTGTAAAATGCAGCAGATCTGGCTATAGATTGAGGCAGTCAATCAGGAAACTCATCAGGGTTTATAGGGCACTTATATGCATCTAGACAAGTTGATGTCAGTAAGTGGCTCTGAAAGTGAAAGGTAGAGAAGAGATTTTCCTGGAAGGCAGTTTTCATTAATCTTCAGACAATTATGAGCTACTTGGTCCAGTCAATAGTGACATCCAAACTGCCTGAATTTTTACTGCTTTTTACTGCCTGTTTATATTAATACAGGTTAGAATAGATTTGGAATAGGGTTTGGTCAGGTTGCAAAATACAGCTGCTCATAAATCCAGTATGCCAACATCCCAATGAAGAAAGATGGATATGAGCAAAGGTCACGTTGCCTTGTTGGAAGCAGTGTTGATTCTCTTGGTGTCCCTTGTTCTTTGACCCGAGGCTGCTTAGGAGGGAACAGATCAGGAACTGGTTGCAGCTTTCTCTGAAGAATAAGCTGTGGGGCAGAGAGCCTGAACTCTGCCTCAGCATCCCTGGCTGGGGGGCTTTTCTTTGTCTTGAAGGCTCTTAGATCTGGTTTGTTGCCTTGTGGCCATCATAGTTGGAGGTATCTTGCAGTAACAGTTCGCTTGTCATTCGTAGCATCCAGGTCTGTAGCAGGCAGAGCTGGAAGGGCTGATGAATATCTGTTTTTCTAGGCAAACAGGTGTTTCTTCTCCTGGAAAAATCACAGAGGTGATGCTGCACATGGTCTCAGAGAACTCGGCCGTATCCATTTAGGCTGGAAGGCCTCAAAAGCTTATTTTGCACTGCAGGACCACTGCAAGCTGCTGATGCTGAGCTGTCAGTAGAAGCCACTCCATCCATCAGAAATCGTCTGGCTTTATGTCTCAGTGTACTGATGTTGTTGCTTAAAGGCAAGACCTTTTCATCAACTTTGGCTTTGCTTGGTAGCCTCTCCAGCACCCTTTTATTTCTCCTTCCCTGGTTCTTGCTGCTCTAATGGGTGTTCAGCTCCTCCTTGTCCTGTAGGCTGGGAGCCCTGGGGGTGATCCAAACCCTGCAAGAAGTTGGTGCCAGAAAGGAGTGTGGTGACAGCAGTGAAGCCTTGTGAGAGATCTTGGATGAGAAGGCAGTTTGGACACAGAACTGACTGGCTTTGATTCAGAGTAATTTGCTCTCTCTTAACATCACAAACCACAGAATTGAGCAACAGGGCTGTAACCACGGCTGACAGTGCAGCCCTGATGGGTTTGTAGCAACAAAGGGAGACATCTGCCACACAGATGCTGTGGGATTTTGTGTTCTTCTGTGGACAGAAAAGAAACATCTCTCCTTTATTGAGATTTCCACATGAAAACAGGATTTAAATGCCTTGGTGTTTTGACTGAATTGAGATGGGCAGGGAGTAGCTTCTTCCCCAGTGTGTTTGGACTAGTAACCAGGAGATCCACTCTTCTGTCCAGCCTGTTTGGCCCTGTTTTTCTAAAGTCAAAGGGATTAGTGAGGCAGTAGTGCTCTGGAGCTGAAGGATTGCTGTATGCCTTCTCCAGGGAGCTTAATCAGAGTAGAAAATGAGAGGAGGTTTAGAATCCTGACTGCTTGAATTTTTCCTGCTTCAAGATGTGCTGCAGGAACTGTCCTGAGTTGCTCTGGTGCCTGGGAGGCTCTTGGTAGAGATGAAAGGCTGGCTGTGGGATTCAGGCAGCAAATTCTTCAATTCCAGAACAGATCTGATAGAAAAGGCCTGTTCTGTGATCCTATTCAGATGGGAAGGCCTTGCAGACAGACGCTTTTGAGGCAGAAAAAGCAGGTGCCAGACATCCCACAGAGAGGGCTTCCCTGGAGCTTCAGCCCATCAACAGCCTCCCTGCCATTTATAGTTCGGAGCACCTTGTTGAGCAAACCCTGGGTTGGCTCCTGGTAGGGATTCTCCAGCAAGGCGAAATTAAATTTAAGTGTCTCAAATGAGGCTCCCGTTGAGTCTCCATCGTGACTGCTGATCTGTGTTGTGGTGTCTGTGGAGCTGCAGAACCCCCCTGTGTTTGCTGGGGATGTGGTGTGAGAAGGCTCAGTCAGTGCAGCTTTTGCTCCAGCATGGCTTTGCTGTCCTCTGGACTCAAGAGACCATGCAGAGGACACAGGGCTTGTGGATATGCTTGCCATGCCCATCTGCCTGCACTCTGGAGGTCACAAAAGCCAAAGGCTCTGGTCACCTCCCAGAGCTGTTCGCTCAAGCTGCCTGTGCCATGTCCATCTGTCTGTCTGTTATGGCTGTGAACAGACCTCACATTTCTTACTGGGTCTTTGGTCTCACCAGGTCACTGATGGGATGTGCTGTTGTTCACTGAGATTTAGCTTTCTTGGGCTGCACATGCTGGAGGAAGAGCTTGTGGCAGAGGAAGAGCTTGTGGCAGAGGAGCTGCCCATCTTGTCAGATTTTTTCTGTGTGGATGAGCAGGAAAATCCTTCCTGCTTTACTATAAACATCCTTGCTTCTAAAGCGATGTTGTGCATTTTTTTCACCTTAAGGCAAGACCTGTCAGGAAGACTTGGACCCTTTCCTTTCTTCCTCCCATGGTATAAAAATATGTCTCTTGATACTGCATGTTAGGAAGGAATTAATGATAGTAAAAAATCTCTGTCTCCTAAAATATATAAGCCATGATTATGTGATGTAGCTGGAATTGGTGAAATCCTTCCAGGTCAGTTTGCTCCCTTCCTGTTTTGACTGACAGGGCTGACTCCTTCTATGGTGACACCAGGTGGACAGGGACAAGCTGAAAAAACTCTACGGGCTCTCATATTATGTAGGAAATTTCCTTTCTGGATCTGTGCCCTTGGAAGGGCAGATGTGACAGGAAATCATCTGCTCCCAGAGCTGCAGAGCCACCACGAGACCCTTAGCACTGTGCCTAGGGCTGGGGGTGGATACACACGTCTCTGTGTGTGTGCTCAGTGAGGCATCGGCCCCGTGTGCTCCTGGGGTGAGCTGGCAGGGGACTTGTGGCTTTGTTTCTTCTGTGTTGGTAATGCCCTTCCAGAGGCCCTGTAGGATTTGTCCTGTGGGAAGTGACAGAAGACTTTTGTCTCAATGGTTTGGTGGATTGACAAGTTTGCTGATGCAGTCAGGAGGACACGGGTGGCTTCTTTCCTTTCCTCATTTCTTTCCTGCTGCCCCAATTCCCAGGACGTGTGTGTGGCTCTCGAGTGGAAAAGTTTGCACAGTTTGAAATCAGTTTGAAACCTTTTATCAGCTGAATCCCAAACCTTACACCTGGGTTTCCTTTGTCTTTTAAAAGAAAGTCACAGAGGTAGCCCCAGCCTGGGGTTACTTGGACAGTTCTCCTTGCTCATTTGGGTCATGGGGGAGGCTCTGTCTGTGTCTCATAACTGAGAGCATCAGGGCAGGTCACAACGGTGACATAGACCTCAAAATGTTAACCACAAATGTTTGTCGGAAGTAAGTAGCTTTTAATAGGGTTTTACACTGGTGGATTTCTTGCTAAGAGCACTTAAAATGCTCTGAGCACCGAGCAAATGTTTATTGATGCATTTGCCTTCTGAGCTGCTGTTGAACAAGGAAATGCTACTGTAGGACACATTTTTATGTGTGGAGACCTCCCTAAAAGGCTCTTCCAGCAGCTGTGATGCAATGATCCTAATCTCTTGGTAGGAGCAGTGAAAAAAATGAGTGGATAAAGGGTGAGATGTAAAAAATCCCTATCCCTAAACAGCAGTGTAGATACTTAACTAGTAGATAGTTAACTAGCAACAAGTAGATACTTAACAATGTAGATGCCTAACAACTAGTAGATGCTTAACTAGGTTACACTTAACTCATTGCAAAATCCATGCTTCAGATGGAGCTGCTTAATCTGGTAATTGCATTTTAGATCCAGGTATTGTTTTACTCACTGCATTTCTCCACCCTTTTCATTCTTTTAACCCAGACGGTTTCTTACAAAGCTTGTTTTAACCTTCTTGCAGGTGCCATGTACACCTTCTCCCTGGACAATTAGCCCTCTCCAAACTGAAGCCCTGAGCTTGCAGGTCCCCTGTTTCTCTGTGAAGTGGCGACTAACTGTAGGTTCTGCTGATGGCAGGGATTTCCCTTGGCCTTGAAAACTGAATTGCAACCAAAGACGGAGCAGCTTGAGAAGGGAACAAACGCACTCCCTGCCTTTTCTCCCTTTTCTCTGAAACTTTTGCTGGAAGAAGGTGTTTGCAGGCTCAGACAAGTCCAGTGACACTGGGCAGAGAACATGGGATGTGGAAAGGAGGGTGAACTATTTGCTTTTACTCTCCAAGCCTCTGAACAAACAGTAGTGCAATGACTAATACACCAGACCCTTTTCATGCTGCAGTTTCCCAAGAACTGGATGGGCATCTCCACAGCTCGGTAGGCCAGCTTGAAGTACTATCACATGGATGGCGCTGGGGGCAGGACAAGTGCTGAGATTTTGAATTGGATGCCATTCTTTTAACATCTGCCCTCTGCTCCCTGCTGTCTGGGAAAAAAAAATGGGTATCAGGCCAAACAGTGGTTTTATTGGGAAATTAGCTGAGCCTGGGAGGGTTTCTTTACTGCAAATGCTCCTGGCTTCTCTCCAGCAAGATGTATCTGTAAAAAAGGGTGTTCTCATAAGGAGCATCGCGTGGCACTGCAGACCTCGCCCCTGCAGGGGAGCTGGCCTTTTTCAGGTTCTCACATGCTCTGCCCCCTGCTTGGTTCAAAAAGCTGCATGTTGGCGGTCAGTGTGCCCTGAGCTTTATTGCTGTTCCTTGAGCTTCCCTCCCTCCTGCTCTTTGCTCTTGGGCTAAAAGAGGAGTCTTCTCTGTTGACTGGGCTCTGAGCATAACCTGTTGCACTCAGCATAGAAATGCCAGGGTGGATTGCCTCTTTCTCAATATATTTTTAGACAGTGGTTTTTCTAGCCAGTTGGGTGAAATAATGCCTTGACCAGGCTTGCCCCTGTGAGAGCCCATGGAGTGGGATGAGTTGGCAGTTCTTGGGATCTTCCCATCCTGATGACCTAATTTTGTTGCCCTCTGTGAGGGCAACAACAGCCCAAACTCAAATCTGTCTCTGAAGATTGCAGACAACACCACCTCTCCTTGCTTATCAGGTCTGTATTCTTAAAATGCTGCCTCGCCCTGTAGGACCACTGATAACACCAACCTCGTCCACCTTCTTTTTTGCCTGCTGCAATGCTGATATGTCCGTACAAGAGCCCATCCAACCTTGTCTTTGATGTTGATTTTCTTTTCATGCACATCCTCAGGAAAACCTCATGATACGATGATGCCAGCAGAGACCTCTCTTGGTAAAAGCTGGGAAACTAAGGGGATGGAGGAGAAGGCTGAAAAGGGAGCAGAGGGTCTGCATTCTGAGCAATGGTTTGTTCCAAGGCTGATGAAACCCAGTGCAGAAGCTTCTGCACTGATGCTGGGGACTATTTGCTCAGCCTGCCTGATGTTAATCTCCACCAAGATAAACAAGTATCAGGGAGCAGCTCCTTGGCTGTCTTGGTCAGCTTCTTTCAGGGTACAGATCTCTTTGTATCAGCATGTTGGGTGATGAGCTGTAGGGCCAGACTTTTGGGTTCGAGAAGTTGCTTGCACACAGCGTTGTTTCCTTCTGCTGTGATGCTCATCTGCCTCCTTGCAGCCCTGGGAATCCAGCTTGTGTTGGTTTGGGGAAAGCCTGACCATGGGCTTTAGTCATCCCTTTGTGCGAGATCTCTCTTTGATCTCTGCTGCCCAGCACCACCAAAGGAGACGCTCACTGACACCACTACTGAAACACAAGGAGCAAGGAGGACAGATTCCTGCAGGGCCTCCATTGAGCTTTCCATCTCTTTGCACCCCACAGAACACTGTGTTACTTAAAATCTCTGCTCTTACATTTCCTTTCTGGACATTGTGTGCTGACATCCCACATGGGGTTGATCCTGGTGGAAGAAGGAGCTTTGATACCTTGGTTGCACAGATTACAGAGCTTGAGATGCTGGCCTCTGGTTTGAGGTTTGTCTTTGGTGCCATGAAGAGTACTGTGGCAGGACTGCCTGCTGGGTAGGGCCTGCCTCTTTCTGTCTCATGGATTGTGCAATCTTTGACATGGTTCCTGGACACTGGGGAAGTCCAGCTTGGTAGTGCCAGGTCAGCTGATGGAGGACCACAGTGAGGGGCACTCAGTGGGTTGTCACTGAGGGGGTCACTGTCCTTAACCTGTGTTTGTTTTCCACCCAGGATGCCTTTGATGATCTTGCCTTGTTCTTCTATGACAAGCATGGTGGGGAAGTGATTGCAGTTTTGTGGAAACCTTTGAGCTTCCAGCCTCAGCCTTTTAAGGTGAGTTTTTGTCTCTGCTTTAAGCTTCACTTTACCTTTATACCATGGAAGCTTGAAGGGCTTTTTTTTTTTTTTTTTGCTGCATAGTAATTGCTTTGTCCAACTTTCATCAGCCCCAAAGCCCTTTGAGAAATGGAGATCATAGTTCTGTTGCTTCTTAGAAGGGGAGAAACCAAGACAGGGCTGTGGCCACAGTGCCTTCAGTCATCAGCAGATCTGAGAAGGGAAATAGACTATCCCATTCTTGTGGCTTCGGGATCTTACCCAGAAATACCCAACCCACAAGAAGCCAGGATGGCAAGCCCAGGTCCATAGTGCCCATGTCCCATCGATGCACAGAGCTGTGTTCCAGCTGCACTGTGTGGGTTGGCAAACCCTAGAGGGTGGTTAAACCAGGTGTGAGGCACGCTGGAGTGATTCATGCTGCTTTCTATGAAGGAAAGACGCAAAGAAACCGGTTACTCATGGCTCAGAGCTGGCAGCCCAGGCTCTTCTGCTGTCAGTCTCTGGGTGATTTATCTCCCCTCTCTTCACGGCCAGAGGGCATTGGCCATTCTGCTTGGCTGCTGTTGTGAAACCCAGTTATTCATAGTGGTGAAACAGAGGAGGAGATGCTTGCATCGGAGCTGAGTCTGGCTGGATTAAACACGAGGGTTTTGTTTTTGCCACTGTTGGAGCCAAGGATATCTTCCCACCTGAGGTCTTGACACCCACCAAAGAGCAGAGCAGAAGCAGCTCTTACTCAGCCTTGTGCTGTGATCCCTTTTGCATACTCCTTGTGCCCTGCTCACACAGGCTCTGCCATGCATTTGCACACTTGTCATCACACCATGCCCCTGGCCATTACTTTCCTTCCTGATTTCCTTGCAGTGTTTGGACTGTGGCTCCAGGGTAAACCCTGAAAGGGGCTGGAAGGGTCACTTTTGCACTTTGTTAGCTCTAAAAATGAGCACTGATAGTGTTGAGAAGTGAAACTTGTGGAACTGGGTGCAGTGCTGTAGCAGGGTTTGGATGTGACAAGGCGGGAGAAGAACTTAATTATCTTACTTGGGGCTGGAAGAGGTTGCAATGCAGCTCTGAGCAGGTGCTCCCATTTGTGCAATATTTTCTGTCCTGCAGGTCTCCAGCATGAAAGGAAGGAAGGTGACAACTCTGAACAACGAGCTGGTCTGCATTCCCAATGTGGAGGCAATTCTGGAGGACTTTGAGATTTTGGGAGAAGGCCTGGTCAAAAGTGTGGAAGCTTGTACAGAGAAATGGACTATCTGAAACCACTGAGAGGCATCATAGTGGCCTGTCCTGAAGCAGTTTGTTCACTCTGGGTCTGTTCCTTTTTATAAATCAGTCCTAGAAGAGCCTTTTAGCTTTCTAAATCCCAGAACTGTATGTTTTACTCTATTTATCTTTATATACATGGTTCAGAAAAACAATGGGACCTGTTATTGTTTCCAAGAATACAAATATCTTTTTATTTTGAAGAAAACATGAAGATGGGATAAAGTTTTTGAAAATGTCCCTGTTTCTTGGTCATTGTAGGAACTGGAGCTCTGTTCACATGAAAATGTCAAGGTCTGAAAAATATGGCTGAGGTGTGCAATGGGAAAGCAGTTTCCTGGTTTGGTAGGGAGTTTATACCAGATGCTGTTATTTTAGGGGTTAGCAAAACCAAAAAAACCAGTTGTTAAAAAGATGACCAGGTTATTCCCTTCTGCTCAGCCCCAGTGAGGCATATTTGTCATGATCTGTTCAGTGCTGGTTTTCCCAGTGAAAAGGAGACATGGATATACTGGAACAGGTTCAGTGAAGGGCAGCAAAGATAATAAGGGAGTGGAAGCCTCTGTCAAGGGAGGGAGAGGGTGCAAGAGCTGGTCTTGTTCAGCCTGGAGAAGAGAAGGCTCAGGGGGTTATTACCAATGTATTTTAATACCTGATGAGGGAGTAAAGAAGATGTAGTGCTGCCAAATGATGGGTGAGAGGAGTAAACTGAAGTGCAGAAAATTCTGCTTAAAGTTCTTTTTCTTTACCATGAGAGTGGATAAACATTGGCACAGGTTGCCCAGAGAGGTGGTAGAGTCTCCTTACTTTATACTCAAAACCCAAATGGACATAGTCCTGGGCAACCTTCTTCAGGTGACTCTACTCAGAGCAGGTTGGGTTATTTCTCTCATGTGGACTGGTTGTGAAGACTCCTGATGAGGGAAGAGAGGGAAACAAGATGGGGCAAATGCACCTGTCCCATCCCCTCTTCTGGTGGAGGTAGACCACGTGTTCCAACAGCAAAACATGGGTGAATCAGATGCAGAGCAAAGAAAACAAACTTCATGACAGCAGATACTGCAGAAACCAAAAGCAGATCAAGCCTGGAAAGACAAGTGGATGTTCAGGCAGCCTGATAACTAAGCAGTTGTTGCTTGGTAAGGAGCGTTTCAGATGGGATGTCAAGTGTGTTGCTTCAAGACCTGCTGCCTCTCCAGCTGCTGGCAGTGAGCCCAGGGCTTTGTTGAGGAAATACACAACTTGTTTTTCAGATGTTTTCTCTGAAGCATTTGAAAGTGGGCTGTGGCAGAGATGGGTCTCTGGGTTGTTGCTGCTTGCTTAGTGCCCACTGATTGGTGTTGGAGGCACCGTGTGTCCTACGGGAAAGGTACATCCCTGGTTTTGTGATATATCTGGTATGTTAGAATTACAAGGATCATTTCTCTCTCTTCCCTGTGCTGGTGGCTGAGGGAGGCTGCAGGCGGAATCCACTGCCCATTGTGGCTTGCAAGAGCTTTATGAGTACACCTAAATGGAACACATCAAAAGCTCTTAATGGGCAAAGCAGACCTCTCACCTGAGAGCAAAGCAGCATGTTCTGTTGCTGCTGTGACCCCTGCAGCCTCAGAACTTGCTGACAGGTCCATTAGCAAGCGATGCAGGCAGTGATTTTGACAGGTTTCAGAAGCAGCTAATTAGGGATTAATTTTTAATCTTCTCTTTGTTGTGCCTTATCATCTTCTAGATGCTGGAATTGCCCAACATGCCTTCAGCAATGACTGTAATTTTCCTCGGTAGTTGGATTGTTCCTGCTTTTTGTGTCTATTTGCCTTCACTCTGAACACGCAGCTTGACATTTGAATCATGTAAATTTGACAACACAGCTGTTGGACACCACTGGAGTTGGTGCACTGGTTCCTTGTGTCAGAGCTCTCTGCCTGTTCCCTCCATGGCCCATCCTGCCCTTGCTTTTCCCCCTGCTGTAAGTTGTGGATGCTGGAACATTCCCCCCACTGCATATATCCACTTTTCCCCAGGGCACAGGTATGTGCCAGAGCCTGCATTAGCTTCCGGGGCAGCAGAGCTCCTCCAGGCACCTTCTTCACCAGGCGGGCTTGAAGGTCCTGCTCCCGCTTCTCTGGGGCTGTCATGGGATGTGGCCCCTCAGTGGCTTATTCCCTGCCTAGAAATGCTTATGGGGAGATGGCCTCTGCATCTTCATCTGAACAGTGCTGTAATCCCCTCTGCCCTGTCCTCCCCAGCCCAGCTCCTGCAGAGGAATCTGTGAAGGGTGTACCCTGTAGGGAAAGTCCTGTCCTTCCCAGCCCAGCTCTGCTTTTATCTGCTTCTTTTACACTGTCGGGTATTGTATTTCTACTTTTTCCTTTTTGCATTTAAAAAGGCATAAAACTACTCCTCTACCCTCCAGTTGCAGGGTGCAGCAAAGGGACAGGAAATGTCCAGGCAAATCCACTGGTCCCAATAAACTGATGATAAATTCATAAGCAAACCCCTGTACAAGTCCTAACCTGCTGGTGTTTCACCAGGTGGTGCCACTATGCTCAGCAGCCAGATGTGAGCCCAGTTTCGGTGACAAACATGGGTACCTCAGCAAAAGCCTCATCACGAATTCACCTAAGACCCACCATATTGACCACTGCTAGCCCAGGTTACATCGCTGGGAAGGGATACATCTGTGTTAGCAAAAGTTACCCAGATAACAAATTATCCCAGCTGTGCTTGCAATACTCTTGTTGCCAAAGCTGTAGCTGATCCACAGGCTCCTGCCTCAGCTTTCAGGGGAAGGATAATTCCCCATTGCCTTAAATCTCCCAGCATCCAAATATTTAAAGGCTGTTCTGAAGGCCTTGTTCATATAGTCAAAGACTGCAAATCTTCTACGTCTTGTTTTATCATCTGCTAAACTCAGACCCTTCTGGGCAATGTGCATGGACAAAGTCACCTCCACATGTCTCTGAAAAACCTGGGGATCATAAAGCCATAGAATCTGAATAGAATGGCCTGAGTTGGAAGAGATCATTAAGAGTCATTAGTTCCAACCCCTCTGCTGTGAACAGGGGCATATTCCATGTTGCTCAGAGCTCCATCCAACCTGGCCTTGAACATGTCCAGGGATGGGGCATCCACAGCTTCTCTGGACAACCTGTTCCAGTGCCTCACCACCCTCACTGGGAAGAATTTCTCCCTGACATCTAATCTGAACCTACTCTCTTTCAGTTTGAAGCCATTCCCCTTTGTCCTGTCACCACATGCCCTTGTAAAAGGTTCCTCTCCATCTTTCTTGTAGGCTCCCTTCAGGTACTGGAAGGCAACAATCAAGTCACCCTGAAGCCTTCTTTTTTCCAGGCTGAACAAACCCAATTCTCTCAGCCCTTCCTTGTAGGAGAGGTACTCGATCCCTTTAATCAATTTTGTGGCCTCTTCTGGACATCCACTGGTTGCTCTTAGGGCCTGGATATTGCTGTGCTCTGACTTCTTGAGTGACAGTTTACCTAAAGCAAAATGCAACCTTTCCAGAAGCAGAGGGTTCCTGCACCCCTGAGGGGTCTGGAAAGGCAGGATCCAAAGGAAAGGGGTGTCTCAGGTACACAAGAGAGGACAAGTGAGGACTCTGCTGTAACTTTATATCCTGTTGCTGGATTTGCTGCTCCTGTTGGAGCACTGTGACTAACTCCTATTGTGAAAGCTGGGGTAGGGCCTGGGTTATTCAGAGCGCGTTTGTTTGACAACCGTGCCAGGCTTCCACTTCCAGGGCAGTGAGTGGGCACTCACTTGTTTGATTAGCTCTGGTTCCAGCCATAAACAAGAGCTGCACAAACACATAGCTGCCCTGGGGAGCCCATGTTGCAAGAGGTGGGACGAGGGCAAAGGGAGAGCTGAGGCAACAGCAATGGGCTTTGATGTGTTGATTTTGCAAGGCTACCTCAGAAGCTCTTTATGGGGGTTTCCTGTGTGGGGAGGGGTGAGTGCAGACAGGGAAATGCTTCCAAATGCAGGACTGGGCTGGAGGGGTGATATTGGTGTACTTAGTGTATGGATGGAGCCAGCCAAGACAGGGCTCAGTGGTGCATGCTCTGTGTGTGCTTTCTGCTTTCTAGCAGGGCTTTCCAAATGCTGGTGGGTCCTCCTGGGCCTCTACCTGAGCCACCCTTTGGGCAGCTTTCTCCAAAAAGGATCAGCTCATGCTTTGCACGGATGCTCTCTCAGACAGCAGTTGTTGGGAGGCTCAGGAGAAGGGGAGGTGGATGGAGCCTTCTGCCAGCAGACTCCTGCTTGCCAGGCACTCTTGACAGCTTTGAGTGACCATTACAAGATTTATGATAGGGAGCAGGGGAAACAGGTTGATGAAACACAGCTGGGATGATGGGATGACCACTGCAGGTTGAGTGCTGTGAGGTTTTCGTGCTTACTGAATTGTTCAGACTTTGATGTTCATTCTTTGGGGCTGCTGAGATCTTTTCAGAGGCTGTTTGTGGTCTCTGTGGGACAGTCTGACTTGAGGTTGACCCCTTGAAAGCAAGAAGCACATGTGTCCTGGAAGTAAAGGCCTTTCAAAGAAGCGTTTTGCTCAGGCACCCACAATTACTAGTGATTTTTGAAAACACTTAGGTTAAATTTCCATGGCTGGCTAGGGAAGGAGTGATTGTCTGGAAGTTTTTTTGGCACAGAAAGGGAATAATCTCTCCTAGTTTGCTGTTCCCACAATGGCCATTCTGCTAGGCTGGGAATTACTTGTTTGCTGGGGTTTCTGTTATCAGGAAAATGCTCTGGACCTGAAGTGATTTTTCCCAGACAAGGCAGCAGCTTTTGGAAGTACTGGTTCCCAAGCAAAGCAGCTCCGGCAGGCGGCAGCTTTTAGTGCTTGTGGTCTCCTCAGAAAGGCAGAGTGATGCAGCTCGAGGGGCGAGGGTGACATTTAGCAAGTGCAGGGTGCACCACAGGGAAGGGGAAATCAAGATTTTGGGTGGGGGAATTGCAAAATGGGAGAAATGCAGTCTGGAAAGAGGCTGGGGTTGGGACAGAAGGGGTAGTGGGAGAAGCAAATGCTGGTTGCTGGCATCCCAGGGCTATGCAGGGGGAGTAGAATGAAACTGCAAGTTACTCCAACCATGCAAGCTGTCGCAAAGATGTATTCTCTGGTACTGTGAAGCCTTTGCACTCAGCTCAAGTGCTAGAGGCTCAGCAGCCACCAGGAGAAAAAATAAACATTGGCCAAAAGCACAGTGGGGAGGTGCTGGGTAGCTGGTGTTGCCATGGTGGGCTCTGGCAACTGAGGAATGAACTGGGGGTGTATCAAGGATCTCCCCATTATTCCACTTTCTTGCTGAGCATCATGACCAAGTTGAGCAAACTCCGCCTCTTCCAACCAGAGAGCAAGAAAGGGGGAATCTGTTCCCCAGGGTTGCGTTTGCTGTCACAAACGAAGGTACTGAGAGCTTGTGTTGGCAGTGAGCCTGCAGAGAAACACTTGTGCCTTGTGCTGGTGACTCCTGCACTGCCGAAGGTGCCAGACAGACTGTTCCTGTTAATGTTGCTCCTGGATATGCATAGGAAGTCTAAGGGAGGTGCCAGAAAAGGGCATGGCAGGAACCTGGTACTGTATTGATTTATTAGCCTTGAGTCTCTCCTTTTTGGCTACATCACATTGTTTCCATGCATATGGAAAACTTAAAACACTGAGGATCACAGTGTCTGGGAAACTGGCAAACTACAGTGGTGGCCCCACTAGGCTTTAAATTTGTCATTTGCTAGCTCTCCCCTGCCTAGTTATCAAGAGAAGCCAGTTGATCCAATCTTCCTGGATTTCAGTAAATCTTTCAATACTGTCTTTCACTGTATCCTTCTGGACAAAATGCCCCTCCCACAGCTGGATAAAGACATCATGGGATGGATGAGCAACTGGCTCGCAGGCTGGGCACAAAGGGTTACAGTGACTGGGGTGACAGACTGGGGACTTGTCACTAGTGGGGTTCCTTAGGGCTCCATCCTCGGCCCTCTGCTCTTCAACATCTTCCTAAATTACCTGGATGCAGAACTGGAGCAAGTTCGCAGATGATACAAAAGTGGGAGGAGCTGTCAGCTCCCTCAACGGCAGGGAGGTCCTGAGAGAGACCTCGACAAATTAAAGGGCTGGGCAATCACCAGCCACTTGGAATTCCTCAAGGGAAAGTGCTGGATTCTGCATCTGGAATGGGAAAACCCTGGATGTATGGACAGCTGGGGAATTAGATGCAGCAAGCAGTGCCATGGAAAGGAACCTGGGGGTCCTGGCTGATGAGAAGTTGGATGTGAGTCAGCAGAGCCCTGGCAGCCAGGAGGGACATCCGTGTCCTGGGGGGCATCAGGCCCAGCATCCCCAGCCGGGCAAGGGAGGGGATTGTCCTGCTCTGCTCTGCACTGGGGTGGCCTCTCCTCGAGTGCTGGGGGCAGTTTTGGGTGCCACAATACAGGAATGATATAAAGCTGTTAGAGAGTGCCCAAAGGAGGATAACAAGGATGGGGAAGGGCCTTGAGGGGAAGCTGCGTGAGGAGCAGCTGAGGGCACTTGGTCTGTTCAGCCTGGAGAACAAGAGACTGAGGGGAGACCTCATCACAGTTACAACTTCCTCGTGAGGGGCAGAGGAGGGGCAAGCACTGATCTCTGCTCTGTGANTCCTTGTGGGCTGCTTCCAACTCAGCCCATTCTGTGATTCTGTGAACACACATGGTAGCCTGGTTTGATGGAACGCTGACCTGCTTTGTGTTAATGCAGGGCAAGACCATGGTTGTAGGCTGGAGATGCTGCCATGGGGTAACTGTGTCCTTCTGCATGATGGGAGACCCTGGCAGCATTACCGGGAAGGGATGAGGGGCTGTGTATTGCAGGTGGGCAGCTAGCTCTGTAAGGATACCAGGGATCAGGAGACCCCGTCCCAAAAAAAGGCTGTTCCCCCAACCAGAGGAAGATCAGAGGGGATGGGTGGTGTCTCTCCTCCATCCAGTGGGATCAGGGCTCACAGGGCAGGACTGCACGGTGCAAGGGGTGTCCTATGGCACAGGGCTGAGCCAGCCCTTGCTGTTAGGTCTTGTCAGTGGGGATTATCTTTGCTAAAGACTCAGCCAGGTGGAATAATTGGCAACCAAATCCCATGCTCCCTCCCAGTGCAGCCTGGGGCTGCAGATGGTTAACATTCTACCTGCTGCCACAGCACCAGGACCTCTTCCCTTCCCCAGGCAGTCCCATCCCAAGGACATTTCCTTTCCCTTATGCCCTTCAAAGTAGACTTCATGTCCCTCCCTTGCATGGTTATAGGGTAAGGTATTGCCCTGCCTTGTGCCTGCCCTATACGTTATGTTTATATAGGTATGCCTTTCCTTCACTTTTCTGGGTGCTTGTTGGAAGATGGTGAGGACTTGGGGAATGACATACGACATGCCTTTCCCCAGAATATGTAGCTGGGGGACTAGTGGCCTGTGCCATGTCACCACTGGCCTGTAGCAAAGAGTGAGCGAGGCAGCTGCTGCCCCCAGCCCTTTTTGACACAAGCAAATACAATTCCCTGGGTGAGTAATGCTCCCAGCTCCTGCCCCACGACAGTGATGATTTTTGGCAGGAACTGAAATTTGTTTAGCACCAGCAATTTGCCACAGCCCATCAAAAGGAGGCAATGAGATCCTTTCCCTGCCCTGAAGCACCGACGGTTGGAGGCAGGTAGGATGAGACATGGAGGGTGTGAGCAGCACCTGGGGAGGGAGTTTCGGGGGAAGCGCAGGGTCTGGGCAGGGAACGGGTGGGACAACACAGCCACGAGTCTGGGAATGACCCTGAAGAGAGGGGAAGCCTGCCCCTGTTGTGCGAGGCAGGAGGGTGGCTGGCATGCTGATACACAGCCGTATGGGCTTGCAGGGTGCCTTCCTCTGCTCTTCTCCATGCCATGGACATAGATCTCACACATCAACCAAAGCATCATCCAAAATCACATTTGGCACCCCCTGCTCACACCAGTGATGTGCTGTCCATCCCATGGTGGGTCTATGTCACTGATGCAGCCACCATGGGGAAGAGCATTGGCCTTTTCCAGGCCTGTGCTCCTGGCTGGGCTTACACCATTTCCCTAGTGCAGCAGCTGTTCCCTCAGCTACCCAGAGCCAGGCTGGGGGGTGAACCTGTCAGTTCCCTTTTCAGGCTGCAATCTTTACCACCTGTATGTGCAAAGTGCTATAAAAATGCCTTACAGTCATGGTCTGGCAGCGTGGGGACCCGGCTGCTTTTATCTTCTCATCTCAGCTGGACGTGTGGTTTGTGAAGCAACGGGACTCAAGTCACAGGACAAGTCACCAGCAGTGCTGGAAGCAGGGACATGAATCAAGCCACACTTTCCCCCTCTTCTGACAAGACATGTTCCTGAGCATGAAAATATTTCCATGTGCCTGCTGCTGTGCTTGAAGAATAATTTTCGAAGCAGCCAAGAGGGTTTTCTTCCAAGGGGTGTGGGATTGCCAGTGCTCAGGAGTGGTCCAAGATAAACTATCAGCGTATAACACACTTCTTCAAGGCCTCTCCAGCACCTCTCCTGCTGTGAGGCAGCTCCATGGAAATGGGATGCTGCAAAGCTGCCATCCTTCCTGTGATGAGAACAGAGGAGCCATGCCTGAGTGGAGAGATTTCCCCCACAAACCTATTGCCTCTGGTAATAGGTGGTGGCTTGTCTGCAGTTTTGCATGGGAAAAAAATCTATTGGTGGTGGCAATTGGAGAAAACAGCCTGCTCACCAGCAGGCAGCCCTGAATCCACACTTAGAGTTTTGGAGATGCAGGATGAGAGACGGAGAGGCTAGAGGAGTCTTTGGGCTTGCAGCTCCCAGTGGCAGTGCTGCTGGCAGGGATGGAGAGAGCACTCAGCATGGAGGCTGCCTGAGGTCCAGTAATCCTTGCAGCAAGTCAGGCTGGTAGAGGAGGTGCGTGGGCTGCCCACCCAGGTCCCAGCTGCACTGTGTGGCTTGCGAGCCAGGTGCCACCCCCTTGTGCCTCTGCTGTGTTCCTGGTGTGAGCTTGAGAGGGCTGTGCTGCCTCTCTGCTACCTTTTGGGGAGTGAGATGAAATCCAGGACCTGCAGGCTGCCAGGGAACCCTGTCATTGTGGCTACAGGGCAGACCAGTTCCCCTCTGCCTCCTGAACGAGCCCACTGCTCTAGCCTTGGAGGTGCTGGGGGTCTGGCTGTGCTCCCAGTGCTGCTGCATCCATGTCCTACAGTGGTGGCTGGCTCCTGCTGCTGAGGGTGACCCTGAAACCCAGTGGCGAAACTTGGCTGGGGGACTCACGTGTCTTGAGTTTCATCTGAAACCGCAACGCTGCTGGTAGGTTTCTGTGCAAAGCTCAGCAACATCCTGCTGGCTCGTGCCAACACTTCCAGCAAACCTGCATTTATTAGTATTAGCTTTTCTTCAGGAATTTTGGCTGGGCCAAGTGTACTGGCAGGCCTGGCTCAGGCTGGGATTTATGGCTGGAACTGGTCCCCCTGGGGCAAACGGGTCTCAGTGTGAGTCAGGGCAGACCTCAGCCATGCCAGCGCATGCGCTGCATCCCCCAAGAAGGTGTTGATCTCCTAGGAAAAAAATCAACACAGCCTCCACTGGGAGTTGCTGGAAACAGCAAAGGTGAGTTCACCACCAGAGCAGCTATCTGGGGATCCTGAGAGGAGAAATCTGTTTTTCTTGTCCCTGAGCTGCTGAGGTTGTGAGCATTGCTGAGGCAGAGCTCAAATGTGCACAGCAGGAATGTTGCAACTGGTGCCAGAGGATCTGAGGTCTGTTTGGGGATCACCCACATGGAGTTCTTGAGAAGACAAGATTTAGGCTGTGCGCATTGTCAACAAAAATAGTTAGCCTGGGAGGTAGATGGGCATGGATGTAGCACTGAGAGGAGCGTAGGGCTTGCACTACCCTCTGCTTTGCCCAAGCTGCCTCCAATGCTGTCTTCTACAGTGTACCCATACCCAGTGAAACCCTCGGGCTTGGGGTTACCCTTGCACTGCCCACTAGGACAGCCTTAACCTGTGTTACCCCAAAAAGGGCTGCAAAGCCCTCAGAGGGAAACTCCCTGCACAAGATGTACTTGTTCAGGTTCTGCCTTCAGCTCACGTGTGTGGCAAACCAGCTGGGAGGGCTGGAGGGCAGCATCAACCTCCCCCCACACCTCCTAGGGGGGCTGGGTGACCACTGTCTGGTTCTGGGGTGGGAGCAGAGAGGCTCAAGCTGGAATGCTGAATCTGGTGGGTCTCACAAGCACTGTCATCCTGAGCACTGCTTCTCTGCTATGTTACATCTCCAGGGACACACAGGGAAAGGCTGGAAGGGCAGAGCAGGTGGAAGCTTCTCATGCTGCTCTCTCTACAGCAGCAAAAAGCACACGGGCTGATCCCAAGGTAGATTTGTATTCAGTCTTTCCAGTGGGATTATGGCACCAGTGTGAGAAGTTCCTGGACGCATCTTGGGATTTCGGCAGTGATGTATCCAAGGAGTCACATCCAGTGGACAGTCAGATACCGACTGTGCTCTCTATGCACGTGCGAGTCCTGGCTCTGCAGGGGAATTTGACTTGACCCCATTAAGCTGGCATTTCACAGAATGGTTTTATTGGAAGCGACCTTAAAGATCATCTTGTTTCCCAGGTGATCTGCCACGGGCAGGGACAGCTTCCACAAGATTTTTAAAGGGATATATCTGAATGTTACTTGTCAATAAGACAAGCAGTTGGGAACCACGTATCATGATGTTTGCTCCTCTCAGGCTGAGCTTTGGGTTGTGCTGTCCCTGAAGATCATGTGTCTCTCACCCTGTGGGAGATGCTCCCCTGACCTGGAATGCCAATGCCAGACTGTCCTCTGTGTTCAAGGCGTGGGAAACTTCAGCTCTACCTTCCTGTCTCAGAGCAGAGATGACTCACGGTGGAGCTGTGCTCACTCTTACGCGTTCTATGGCCCAAGGGACTCTTCTTTTTCTTTTTTTTTGCTGTGTGGGGTGGAACAGCTCAAGCAAAAGGCATGGAGAAGCCACCCCTCCTAGCCCTCCTCTCCACTCTTACCCCATGTATTTGTAACCCCGTCTCTGGGCAATCCCCTGCTCCCAGGCCTCAGCTCCCTGAGTCTGAAATGCCAGCTGTGATCCTGCTGGGAGAAATAGCCATGCTGGGAAAGGTAAGACTGCAGACAGAGGTGGGGTGGTCAAGATGACAGCAGCAAGGAAAACTACAGAATCCTTCAGGAACAAAAGCAGGGAGTCAGGGTTTGTTGGGCCATCCCTCGGAGATGTGAATACCCACAGGCAGACCCTGGCCAGCAAAGGCTCTTTGGGTGCTTTTCTGAAGTGGTGACCACACTAATGCCTCACCAAGGAGCTCACTAAATCCTAGCATTGAGGTTGGGCAGGTTTAGGCTGGGAGCTGCTGGGGGTAGTGGGTTGACCCTGGCTGGATGCCAGGCACCCACCAAAGCTGCTCTGTCACTGCTCAGCTGGGCAAGAAAGAGAAAATGTAACAAAAGTTCATGAGCCAAGATGGGGACACAGAGAGATCACTCATCAAATACTGTCACGGGCAAAACAGACTTGAACTGGAAATGTTAATTGAAAATATTACTAATCCAAATCAGAGCAGGATAATGAGAAGTAAAATACATCTTAAAAATACTTTCCCCCCACCCCTCCCTCATTCCCAGCTCTGCCCCTGTCCCAGAGTGCTGCAGGGAGATGGGAATGGGGGTTATGGTCAGCTCATCACACATTGTTCCTGCTGCTGCTCAGGGAGAGGAGTCCTTCCCCTGCTCCAGCGTGGGGTCCTTCCCACAGGAGACAGTTCTCCATGAACATGTCCAGTGTGAGTCCATCCCACAGCTACAATTCTCCATGAACTGCTCCAGTGTGAGTCCATCCCACAGCTACAATTCTCCATGAACTGCTCCAGTGTGAGTCCATCCCACAGCTACAATTCTCCATGAACATCTCCAGTGTGAGTCCATCCCACAGCTACAATTCTCCATGAACATCTCCAGTGTGGCTCACTCTTCCAAGGCTGCAGTCCATCAGGAACAGGCTGCTCCAGTGTGGGTCCCCCACAGGGTCACAAGTTCTACCAGCAAACCTGCTCCAGCCTGGGCTTCTCTCTCCACAGGTCTTCAGGTCCTGCCAGAAGCCTGCTCCAGCACGGGAGCTCCAGCACCATGGGCTGCTCCGGGGGCTGCAGGGGAATCTGAGCTCCAGAGCCTGGAGCAGCTCCTGCCCCTCCTTCTGCACTGACCTGAGTGTCTGCAGGGCTGCTCCTCTCACTTGTTCTCACCCTGCTCTTATCTGGATACAATTACATCTGCACAATAACTTCTTTTTCCTTCTTAAATATGTTATCACAAAGGCATTACTGTCATTCCTGACAGGCCCAGCCTTGGCCAGTGGTGGGTCCAGCCTGGAACCACCTGGCGTTGGCCCTGCCAGACATGGGGGAACCTTCCACAGCAGCTTCCCATAGAAGCCATACCTGTAGCCCCCCTGCTACCACAACCTGGCCATGCAAACCGAACACACAGGATGTGGAGCTCTTCAGCCTGAGTGATGCCAGTGGTCAGCTTTGATGGTTACCGTCCATCTGCCTTGCAGATCTCTGGGTGTCAGAGTCTGCTCTGCAAGGTCAGCAGCAGTAATGACAGGAATGGCATAGAGTGGTGTGACCTGGCCTGGACTAAGGCATCTGACCCAAGAGCAGGTTTTCCTGCTCATGTCTTTTGCTGCCCAAGTTGTTGCTTCATCCTGCTGCTGTCTTGCCTCATTACCCCTCCCTGAGTGTTCCTAAGATGTCTCTTTCTTCTGCAATGCCTTGTGCAGTGCAGGTGAGGTGTGATACCACCTGATTTGCTGGGCACCCTCCCCATCATAGCACTTCCTATGAGAGGATTCAGGTGGCTTCCCATGGTGCAGCCTCCCCAGGGTAAGGAAATGAGTTGGTGAGACTAGTTGTGTTACAGTGCCTTGAGAGCCCAGACTCCATGGTGAGGCTTTTTTTTCCACTGTTGTAGTTGTTGCCAGGCACTGAGCCCTTTTGTGGTGTGACTCCCAAGAGATCTTCCCAAGATGACGTTTATGTGGGCTGCAGTGTGAGGTTCTGCAGCTGGGCTTGCTCTGCTAGGCAGAACTTGCCACAGGGATTCAGTTATTCCCTTCTATATGCAAGAATGTGACAAGATAAAAAGGCGTGTTTCTCCCCCCACTTTCATCCTGAAATGCTCCCTGACAGGATGGGCTAATGAGGACAACAGATCTACCCCTGTTGATGCTTCCATTCTCTCCAATTTGAGAATTGCCCTTGGCCCAGGAGAGATCAGGGCTGTGCACGATGCAGCAGGAGATAGCAGTGCTCACACCCAGATATGCAGGAGGTGGTTTTGGCCAAGGGAATCCATCAGTTATGAACAAGCTCAGCCCTTGGAAGAGGATCTCTATCAGCTCCCATTTGCACGTTACAGGATGTTTTCTGGATGACTCTGTAGTGTTTGCACTTGGCCTGATGAGCTGATCTTTCTCAATTTACTGTATTTATTTATTCCCTGCTTTTATCACTGATCTTGATGTGAGATGGAGCCAACCCCCACAAGGAGAGAGAGGAGAGTACACAGCAGCAGCTGAAGGTGCCTGGGTGACCCAAGGACAGGAAGGTGAGTGTTCCCATGTTACCTCCATGGTCTCGGTCCATGTCTCCAAGAAGATGTCAGCTTCCCTTGCCTTGGGTCATTTCATTGCCCTTGAACAAAGAGGCTGTACAGAGGAAGATAAGGAGATGGTTGGGCAGCAAGTGGTGCCTCAAAGCTCTCCCCGCAGATAAGCAAGAGAATTAAAAAGGTAAAAGGCTGAAAAGGATGACAAAGAAGAGGCCCACTTACTGAGCTGTCTGACAACCTGCCTCCTCCCGCCCTCAGCACTGTGCTGATGTTT
Source organism: Falcunculus frontatus (assembly GCA_013398115.1). NCBI lineage: Eukaryota > Metazoa > Chordata > Aves > Passeriformes > Falcunculus > Falcunculus frontatus. The sequence continues at coordinate 60,300 of VZRV01002087.1, forward strand.
CTCCCATGCCTTAGGAGGAATGCAGCGAGGAAAGGTGGTGCAGAAAAGCCTTCTCTATCTCAAGCCATGCACACAGCATCACCAGGCTGACGCAGCAGCACTTCTCACCTGAGCTCTGTGTCAACATTGCTGCTTCTGCTCTGGCCAAAACCTGACATGCAACCTTCTTTGCAAAGGGTCTTCCCCAAGCTAGGGATCCCTTATAAGACGGAGCTTTTGAGCAGCAGGGTGTCACTAAAATCAGAGGTCTGTTGGCTGAGTTGAGCCAGGCAGATGAGCTCTTCCTTGGTACAAATCACTTGGGATCCCTCCTTTCACATGGTATGGATGGTTTATGTCAGCTTTATGCTGTGTCTGATCTTGTGCATACTGATCAGACCCTGAAAACGCCCTAAGTTTCATGGCAACTAACAGATATGACAGAAGAGTGCTGGCAAATGTTTTACTGTGGCAAAAAGTATACAATGATGTCTGCATAATTCAGTCCAATGGTTGCTGTCACTTTGAATGTCACTGCTACCTGTCTCCCTCTATAAACATATATCACTTTCCATTGCCATTCCTTAACCAGGCATGGGACACCAAAAACAAGGGGAGGAAGAACCACATTCTTTATCATGATAGAGCCTGGGGAGGGGTGGACTCCACTGTGGGGCTTCTGGGATGGATCTGGTCACACACAGGTGATGGTGCTCCCCTGGGATGCCTGGGGAAGGGGAGTGCTGTGGGACAGCACCTCTAACCCCAGTGGACTTTCCCATCTAGAAGCATGGTATTAACTGTCCTAGACTCTGTACATTGCACAGCAGGGAAATCCTCCAAATTCCCCAAATTCTCCAGGCTGAGAATACAGTTCTTTAAGCCAAATACCCACCATTTCTCTCCCTTTTAGTTCTAGCCAGGGGAAGGTATGTAGTTCTGGTCCGTCCTCTCCTACAGCTGGCTTCCTTTCCTCCCCTGGCTACCTTCCTATTTTCTACCTTTTTACCTCTCTATCCCATCTTGTGGTTTCAGGAGATCCAGGTCTGGCTCCCTTCCCACCTACAGAGGCCAGAACTCAAGCCTTTCATGTGTGCTCAAGTGAGAGGGCACTGAGGTGAAGGGCTCTCGCCAGCTCTCCTGCTGAAAGCCCTCTGCCATGCCCATGATGGAAGTGATTTGTGTGTTCTCTTTCAAGATTATTTTGTGCAAAGTGGGAGAGCTTTCCAAAGGAGAGCTATGGCTATCTCACCTGTGTCCGTCTGACACTCACAGTGGCTGTTAGCTTGGAGGTCGATCACTTCAGTTTTGTGTCTCATTTCTTTGCAGAGAGAAGAGATTTGAGTATGGAATCCCCAGTCCTTGGGTGAAGACCATGGGCTAAAGGAGGTCAGTGCTGACTCCCCTGCATTGCATCTGAGGCCTGACAAAACCTTGAGGGTTTGCCTGATGGGCCAGTGCCCTGCCAGGAACCCCAATTTTGCAGTGCCTACCTTGTGTCAGCATAGCTGTTTCTTGGCCAGGAACGTGCCATTAGTATTTTCTGTGGCTTGGCTTTGGAGCATGGTTTGACCCTGAGCTTAAGCAGAGTTCTCCTCTGAGCCTTGTTCTTTGGCGCAAAGTGTATTCATCCTCATCCATTCCCTGACCCGGGAATTCCCTGGTGCTGCACAGCCCATGGAGGGCTCCTGTGCAGGCAGAGGGTCTCACCTCCCTTTTGCATCTGAGCAATCCTGTGCTACAACCCACGGTGACAAAAAGCCCCGTGAACCATCAGCCTGTGCGTCAAACATGATTCTGGATTGCCTGACTGTAACTAAGGCTTGCCAGGACCGACTATGGGACCTTTTGGTCAAATTCTGTTTTCTTTTACTTGTCTTTGATGGGAGCTTTGTGTTAGTACAAGCTGCAAAGCCTGATCTTACCAAGAATGCTGTGAGTGATTATCTCTCCAGGCCATGGTGCAAAGTCTGTTTGTGCTGGGGATTATTTGGGATCCCCTGAACACACAGTTTGTGTGTGGGACAGAGGTGTGGGTGGCACAGACTCTTTGGAGAAAGCCTGAGTGGAAGCACCTGTTCAACGCCGTTTCACACAAAGGGAGGATTTGGTGCAGGCATTGCCGGGGCCAGGTTTCCCTGGTCACGCTGCTGAACCAGTTTCCCAACTGGACAAACAGGAGGTGTAGCCAACCTGAGTGTCCCATGAAGTTGGCATCTCATGTTTGCCCAAGGAATTTTATTTGGAGCACAAAAGCCCACAGCTTTTGGCCGTGTGTGGGGCAGTGTTCGTCAGGAACCCATCGCCTTGTGCAAGAGCCCTCTCACTCTTGCATTACAGGCATTATCTCCCTGGTGGCATGGGTTTGCTTTTCATCTAGTGACTCAGAAATCTAGCCTTGGCACAGAGAGCTTTTGTGAACTGAATAACCTCTAGATAACACCATTTTTGGAAGAAAAGGAGGACGGGAGGAAGGAGTAGCTAGGAGCAACTCCCTATCCTCTGCCTCCAACCCAAATAGCAAAGCATTGCTATTGCAATGGCTTTTGGGCACAGGCAGGTGCCAAGTGTTTGAATTTCTCCTGATGCCACATCCAGGCTTCAGCAGATTGATCTGTCTGCAGAATCCTTGACTCCTGAGGACCTGTTTGACCTGACCCATGAAGATCTTGGCTGCAAGAAAGGTCTCTTGAGTTATGCTCCCCATTCCCATCACCCGAGGAGGAAAGATGTCCCCCTGGTCTGCCTGTGCACACCTGCATGCCCCATCATGTTTGTGTTAACTTCTCCTTGACTCATTCCTTTCTGCAGAAGACATGGTGGGAACTCTCTCCCTGAGGGTGGCTGATCACAGGGAATGTGCTCTGGCTCCCTTCTCACCTCTCATGATTTCCCTTTGGATTTTATTACACAGGGCAAGGTTCTGGTTTGGTTTTTTGGTTTTTTCCCCCCTAAGGGTGCTGCCAGCTGTGTTGAGAAGTGCCAGGGAGGTGTAACACCCCTCCATCTGTGTGTCATCCAACTGGCCCACCTCTTGTATTCCCCTGGGGACAGCTGGTGCTTCTGTGACCAAAGGGAAAGGTGACAGAACACAAAATCCTATCTCCTCTTAGATTCTTTTATGGCCATTCTCATGGGAAGAGGTGTTAGAAACCATCTGCCTCCAAGGCTCAGAAATATCCCATGAAGATTTCTCTGCACTGCCCTTGCTGTTTCCTGCATCCCCGTCCCTCTTTTCAGAATTTCACCTTCCATGTAAGAGCCCAACTGCAAAACCAACCTTCAAAGAGGACCTTTCTCCTCCTCTTGCAACTCTCAGCCTCTCTGCTGCTACACAAAACTTCTCTGCATGTCTGGCACGATGGACCAAGCAGTTCCCAGCACTTCTTTGCCTCTGGGCCATTCCATGCTACTTCAAAGCACAGCTGAAACCTCACTGTTTATTTTCAGCTTACATCCCCTATAGATCTGTGCTTTCCCTATTTAATGGATGCTATTACCACTGAAACCTGCAGTAGTTACAAACAATTTTCACTGACACCCCTGCTGATTTGATCTGATTCTGCAAGACATGGTGGGAACTTCTGCAGATGTTTCTTACCCTGAAGTGCTTGCATGCTCAAAATCCTGGACAAGACCTGTTGAAACTGATTGAAAGGGTTGTATTAAAGCCACAGGTGGCCTCAGGGATGTTTAGAAGCAAAGTTTTCCAGGAGAAGGAGTAGGTCCCACCTGCCACCCCTGTGGTGGATTGATTGGAAATGCTGTGTCTAATTTAATATCATTCTTGGGCTTTAAAAACTGTGAAACACAAATCCTTTTATGGAAAAACCTGTATATTAGGGCAGGAAAGTGGGACCTTTGGCATCTATTATGTATCTTAAGGGCACCTCTGGCACCAGCTTCAGCATGGAATTCCCAGTTTGTTTTGGTTTCCTTCTGCTGGTGTGAAACTTCCTCTATCACTGTCAGCACTGAAACATTCGTCTTGGCTATTTCCTGCTGATTTGAAATCAAAAGGTGTCAGAAAACAAAATCAAGCCTTTTTGAGCAATGCATTCATGAGGAGTTTCTCATTTCTTCCCTCCAAGGTATGTTACAGAGATTGATGGACACCCTGTGCCTCTGGGCACTCCCATTAGAGCCAGATGAGGTTAACGGTGAGGTGGTTGTGATTATGGGTCTGTTTCTTGAGGGGTGCAGAAATNAGAGTTTGGCTGGAAGCTGCTCCTCTTGGGCTGGCTCGGGGATAGAGGCATGCTCAGTGGGCACGTCTGCCACATGCGTGTCGTTCTCCTCCTTAAGAGAGGGAGAGCGTCCTCCTCTTCCTCCCCTTTCCTTGCTGCTCCTCAGATTAATTTTTCTTGATGCAAGAGAGCTGAGTGCTGGTTGATTAGGCCATGACCTGAGCTTTATATAATGCATTGTGCAATGCACTTTATGTAATCAGAGGTTTCTTACGTAATTTATTTGCAGGGCACTCACCAAATCAAGGACCAGACCTGGTTCCTGTTATATGGATGGGTTTGCTGCTTCTGGGAGGCTGTGTTTTCAGGGGGCCAGGAAAGCAAATGCACTCAGCTGTGGTTCGATGGCTCTTTGTCCATGTCCGTCTCCAAAAAGATCTCTCCAAACTCCTTAGAAAGAAAGAAGGCAGGGCTTAAGCTTTTCCTTCCGTGGGCCAGGTTTAAAGAGGGCTCAGCTGCACCAATATTCCACCAGTTATAATGGGACTCTCAGGCCCAGCTCCCCCTTTGCTCTCTCTGATGTGCTTGAATTAGCCCCCACCATTTCCTTGCCAGTGGGGCTGGACTGTGCTCCAAGGTGGGTCAGGAATGTGAGATGAGGATGTGATTCAGGCTGTGAGCTGAGGATATGACCCATATCGGCATGAGATTAAAATTCAATTCCTCCTGGCAGCTGAACGCACAAATCAAGCCTGCCATTCATGTTGCCTATTGAGGTGGTTAATCCATCAATGGAGCCTCATCCGTGCCCCAGGAGTGGAAGCATCCACACCTAGGCAGTGACAGAACAGCTAATGGGCTGGAAACAGCCACTGCAGATGCCAAAAGAAAGAAAAATATCTGTGGGGCCCTCTCACTCTGGCTCATTGCGGCACTGCTGGCTCATTGTTTGGCCGGTGCATGAGTTCCCCCAAGGGATGGTCAAACAGGGATGATGCAGCATCCCAGCACCTCACAGGTACTCTTATCAACCCTCTCCAGCCTTCCTCCACTCCTGTTTCTGGAGAGGTGGGGTTGTTCTTGCTGAGATTGCTGGGGATGTGGTGCAAGCATGGCTGTGGCCTGTCATGATTTGCACAGCCTGGTGAGGTGGGGCTGCCCCATCCACCTCATCGAGCTCTGGGGCCCTTGCAAATGCTCTTTAGTGCTGCAGAAGCTGTGCATGTGGAAAAACTTAGGATTTTACAGTCTTTTGTATACCTTTAAGCTACAAATATTTCGCAATGGCGAGAGAACCTGATACCTGGCTGTGCGTGAGCTGGGAGGCTGACTGAACTGCTGGGTGTGTGAACAGTGTCCTGCACAATAAACTGCAGCAGGGAAGGCTGTAGGGCTTTTGGGTGCTAAAGCACCCACTCCTCAGATATAGAATCATGGAATGGTTTGGGTTGGAAGAGACCTTAAAGGGATACCTTCCACTAGACCAGGCTGCTCAAAGGTCCACCTAGCCTGGCCTTGAACACTTCCAGGGATGGAGAATCCGCAGCTTCTCTGGGCAACCTGTACCTGTTCCCAACCACTCTCACAGACAAGAATTCCTGATATTTAGTGTAAACCTGCCATCTGTCAGTTTATATCCATTCCCCCTTGCCCTATTTATCAATGTCCTTGTAAAAAATCCCTCTCCAGCTCTCTTGAAGCCCCCTTTAGGCACTGGAAGGTGCTATAAGGTCTCCCCAGATTCTTCTCTCCTCTACACTGAACATCCCCAACTGTCTCAGCCTGTCAGTTGAGGTCTAATCAGTAAGGGAGGTTGCAGTGATTAGCAGATCCTGATACAAAGGGAAGAAGATATGCAGAAAACCTGATGGACCCTTCCTTTGTCTTTATCTGTGCTCTGAACTACCTGAGATGCTTAATGACTGTTAAAATTTTCTTAAGAGCAAAGAGAAATTAAAGAGGACAATTTATAAGAGATGGGCATTACCAGATCCTTCATGGATCTGCTTGGCTTGTTCTCATCACCTGTAGACGTGAGGTGCCCTGGTCTCCCTGGGGAGCAGGGTCTGTAAGGCCACCCTACATGAGACACCTCACACAACTCTGGCCCATGGGACATTTCAGAGTAAAGTTATTAAGTCAAAACTCTCCAGACTTTATCCTTTTGATAAAAAAAGAAAAGGATACATATTATAGAAAATTCCTGACTTCCCTTTTATTCATCCTCCTGTTTCTTGCTGCTGTTTTGCTTTGAATTTCAGCTTTGGCTGAAGTGCCTGTGAAAGGCCAGGATGACTCTGATGGGTTTCCTGGTCACTGTTGTCGAGAGATGCCATGACCTGTTTTATCCACCTCACCTGCCAGGCAGCTGAGGCATAAAGCCTCAGGTAGATGTTAAAGCTCCACCTTGCTGGGAGCTCACAGGTTCACTTCCCTCCACAGGGATGTGAAATGTGATGTGCAAGCGGGTGTTGCATCACGAGGAGGCTTTTGCAGGGAGGCAGCTTGTGCTGCGTGTGGCTCCAGAACTGGGGAAGCCGCGCTTTTCACTTTTGCTTCTGGGAATCCCTGCCTCGACTTCCTCATTCCCCCACAGAAACCAGAGCTGTGTGGTGCTAGCATTGCAATCCCACCCTCATTTGTCCAGACTGTTATGAGAGATGTGCTCTTCGGGCTGTGTCTTGCAGAACATCAACAAGGAACTGCGAGGCATTGAGGGAAGTTCCCACTTGGAGGCAGAAGTTTAGTTAAAAAATGAACAATGTGTCTGATCACTGATGGAACAGATGTTGCCAGTGAGTTGACTACCGTGGTGGTCAGGTCTCTCAGCAGAGAGGCTGAACTAAGCCTGCTTTGAATATTTAAAATATTTTCTTTTTCATTTGGCATTATGGAGTTTTATTTTCCAGTGTTACAGACCACATGCTGTCCCTCCTTGCTCAGTGTGACGTGCCCAGCCCCGTCAGCTCTTTGGTCACTGTATTTGTTAGATCTGACGAGAGAGAGGGATTTATTTCAAGGAGGATCGCGCAGGTTTTGGCCTTGGATGCAGGAATAGTCCTTTGTACAAACAAGGGAGAGGCAGACATCTGGGGAGGCAGCAGCTGTACAGAAAGGGCTTTGCAGGTGGCTGTAGCATTTATCAGCTGACCATAAGTCAACAGAGTCATGGTATTGCAAAAAAAGAAAGGAAAATTTAATCATCCCTAGGATGTATAAACAGTGGCATTATTTGTAGGACACATGAAATAGGTCCAATGATTTTTTAGTGTGGATCATGCTACATGGCATTAATATGACCAGCTCTGGCACTGCCCTTCAGGAAGGTTATGTACCAATGGGAGAGGGTTCAGAGGAATGCAACAAAAGTGACTGGAGGCTGAGGGAACGTGATCCGTGGATGGGACCAGGGTTGTTTGGTCTAGAGCAGTGGTTTTTCAGATTGTGGCCTATTTTCTTCTGTTCTACTTGTGCATGGTCTGGAAGAGGTGAGTAACAAAAGCAAGTTTCTATATGTTTTAGGGCTGTCTACAGATATAATAGCTCTAAAAAGGTCTGTCCTTGCAGAAGAACTTACTTAGGGCCCAACACTGAAGTGAGAGACGATGAACCACTCCCATTTCACAGAGAAGAGTGAAAGGGGCCCAATGCCAACTTTTTAATGCATAAAATAGAAGGAAGTACCTGTTCTCTCAGTTGGAGAGGTAGAAAGTTAGAAGAGTGCATTGCAGCAATGACAATGGAGGACATCTTAAGGATAGTGGGATCTCTAGGTGCTGGAATGTGTGATCTGGGGAGGCTTGAAATTCCCAGCATGGGAATCTCAAAGAACAGGCTAGATAAACATTGGTCTGTAATCACAAGGATAGGGCTGACCCCTTCTTGGCTCTCCCCAGGTCACTTTGCATCCCAGTTCTCTATGATTGTGTAATTAACTAGTGTTAATTTATGGTCATTGCTATTTAGTATATTCATAAACACAGTTGAGAAGGGTGTGAGCAATGAACCAGTTGTCACCTAACTGCTCACTTCCTTTTCTGGATTAGTAAAAGTATATTGAGCAATACAAATCCACTAATCCAGCCTCAGGTATCTATGAATTGTTAGGCAGATATCCCAAGCTCAATTTTTCCATGATTCTGCATCACAAGCCTGGCATGTTGATTCTGGGAGGTAAATACAGTGGCCTCAGATTTGATCCTAACTTTTCACAATGCTGACAAACATCCTGAACGTCATCCACCTCTCTGCTAATCTGCACTGTCTTGAATTTTAGCTGGTAGCTGCAAGACAAAAGGTAGTTCCAGGAAGCTTGGCAGTAGTGCTACTGCTGTTGTTTGACAAGGATCTGATTCCTCTAAAGATACTTGCTGTGGCTTGAAGAAAGCAAAAACTGCAGTTGCTCACTAGAATACCTTTATTTGCTAGCAAGGAGAGATCACTGAATCCCAAAATCATAGAATATATTTGGGAACTGGATAAAGTCTTGCAGTATGTGTAGCTTTTTCAGAGAGGCTATGCTTCTGAGAGGTCTCACTGAAAGGTAGGAGAAAGAGTGGAAGAGATGATGGAGTTGGAAAGTGTTTTGAGGAAAGGGATTTAATGAGGATGATCCAGGTGAGGTGAGACACTTACACTTCACCTGGGTGGATACAGGTTCTCTGTAATTTCAGTACAAGGGCAGGGGCTTCCTTTTGTCTTGCTATTTTGGTTCTACTCCAGTTCCATTAATTGCAGTTCATTTATAGTTTTAAAACCTTATTGTGTCTGAAATTCTGGACTGATGTGTCAAAAGGCTTTGGTAATTCAGGGCACAGTTTAGAAGTGGGGCAGCCATTGTCTCTGGAATGCAATAACTCATTGACCCACTTTATCTTCCAGCATCTCACCTCAGTGTGGGCACCACTGGGGCACTGACACGTGCTGCTTTATTTTGCCTAACATACTGTCTTTTAAATGTGGTTCATGGAGATGGGCTTTCCACTCCAGAGGTTTCCTGGATGTTTTTGCCCAGGGTTTTTTGGGACAAAGGCATTTTGTGGGATGTTAAAGTAAGCAGACAGCGAACCGTGTTTGATGCTATCTGCGATCCCTTTGCAGAAAGTCCTTGCAGGGATTACAGCTCTAATCGGGTTCACCCTTTTGCCCAAATTAGTAGAAGAGCTGCAAGTATCAGCAGTAGATAGGAGGCTTCACCATTTCCTTGTTGGATAATCCTTATGGGCACGTCAAGGATAAAACTCACAGGCTGAATGGACAAACACAGGTGATATTAATAAGCTCTATGAAATCAAAGAAGTCCTCTAAGCCTATTATTCAGAAGAAGTCATCTAAAGACTTGTCTTGAGATCTCACTAGCTAGCTAAAGCACAACCAAATCCTACTGGGTTTCTTTCTCATTGAAATTTTGTTTGTGTTTCATCTTGAGGAAAATGTCCCAATCATGAGATTAACAGGGACATGCTGAATTAACGAGAATGTTTAAAAAATCCATTAACATCTGTGAAGGTGACAGTCTGATTTGTGGGTAGTGTTTTAAATGCTTTGCCCCACCCAGAACACAGAAGCCTCTGATATGTCATTTTGCTGAAACTTTGCTGAGTCTGGCAATTGTGCTATGTGATATACTCATTTATTTCAGTTATTTGTCTTGCTGAGGTTGTTTACAGAGAGGGTGTGATGAGTGCTGAGGGATGAGGATAGAGGACACATTTACATGTTCAGTTCAGAGTTTTTTTAAATAATCACTTCTTTTCAAAGACCCAAATAAGAAAGAAAGTGCAATTATTTTATACTTGTCTGGATCTGAAGAAGGCTGTTTGTGTTGAATGTGTGTCCTTGCAATGAGTCAGTGTCCTTGTGGAGTTCACTTGCTTAAATTTTCAGCTTGTAGCTTTGTGGAGTCTTCTGTTCTTAGAAAAACTGTTTTTGCTTCTCCTTTTTTTTTTTTTTTTAAGTAGAGAAATTATCTGAATTAATTTCAACAGGTGAGATGCCATTTTAGATTATTCAGGGTCTTGCAGAAGTGAAGATTTTGTTCCAGATAAACTGGACAAATTTTGCTATGTGTATAGAAGTCCTCCAGCATGAAAGTTGTCTTTTTTATTATATTAATTCTTGAAGTAAATCTTGACACTTAATTTCTTTTTAAAAACCCCACTGTCTTTCTCTTCCTAATATCCTTCTCATCTTTCTGAAATTTCTAGGGAGCTCATCTATGTGCTGCCAAACAAATACTTCCTGATTCTTGCAAATACTCTCTATTTTGTGAGTTGCCATGCTAACCATATGGGAGTTCGGCAAATGAAACATAAACCAGATTTATGTAAAAAAAGGCGTGAAGGAGTAATTACATAAAGGTTTGTATAAGGTGAAGAAAATCCACACCAAACTTCTTCAAAGAGTTTTTCATCACAACCGGTTCAGGAATAACCTAGGGTGGTTAGAGTCTTGAATCAGAAAGATAACGAACATCCATAGAAACTTTTACAGACATCTATCAGCTTGAGATGCTTGGGGGATAGAAAGTGCCTCCATAGGAACATACTTTTCATACTTCACAAAATCTGCAGTGTCTTTTGTCTGTACTTACACTGCTGCCTTTCTCTAAGCAGCGTATTTCTCAAACCAGCGCCTTTGTCAAGCAGAATGTAGGCTTGTGTTTTTATGACATATCTAATATCTCTAATGGCTCTAATAATACCCTCCTACATCTTTGCTCCCAGCCAACAAGCTATATAGTATTTCTTACACAATAACATCTCATTGAATAACAGAAATACCTCACAAAGCTTGCTTTCCTCATGCACATGTTGGGTCTACACTAAATCTGATGTCTTGTATGTGTAGGAGTTGCTTTCCTGTAAGAAGTCATTAATTGTTTCCTTGCCTTTTGGACCAAAGGGTCTCTGGTTTTACAACCTTCTCTGTAAAGCAGGTTTTTAAGTTGCATGTAAATTCTCTTTTCTGGCTTGGTCGAGTTCAGGTGAATGTCTTGATCTTGTTTTGCATCTAAATTACTACACAGTCCAGCACCACCTCAGATGGGAGGTAGCAATTAGCTGAGAGCTTCCTAAACCACACAGCAAACTGCCTGTGGTTCTTTGGGTTTCCTTGTACACCCTGCTACAAAGCAGCTTGAATTCCTTGTGGTTTCCACGATTCCCCACCAATATGCAAGGGCTGGTGGGGAGCCCTTTCCCAGCAGTGCCCCAGTTTGTACCTCTGAGCTGGGCACAGACTGGTCTCAAGAGGATCAGCCAGAGCAGGTCTTAGCACCCAGGGAGTGTCAGGCCCTGGTGGACCCAGCACAGTGGAGGTGGGAGTTCTCAGGGAACATCATTGAGCCACTCACTGTCGGACTGAGCTGGAGACAAGGTGCCGTGGCTTCCCTGGGAAGCGTGAGCAGTGGAGGGGTCTCCCTGCAGGAGGCACTGAGAGGGGTGGGTGTGGGTGTGTTTGTGGAGTGTGTGTGTGCCCCTAAGCAGCTTGCTGGGGACTTTGGGGCTGGCAGCACCAAGTCTTACCTCTGTGCAGGATATGGAGAGACATGTTGGTCTGGGCAAGGAGAGCAGGGAAAAGGTTAGGCTGGGTCTGATTAGCTCAGTACTTGAGAGAGATTCCAGCAGCCACGCTAACTGGGTGGGTTGGGATGATTTTTCTCTTCCAGGTTAACGAAAAAAAAATCTACTTTTAGGCGATATGAGGAAGGAAGGTCCAAACTCAGATGCAGGGAGCTGCGGAGCTGATGTTCCACATGCTCTGCCTGCAAACTGGGGGAAGAATGGGGAGTAGTGGAGATGAGGTACTGACTGCTTGCACCTCATGAGCAGGGGCAGAGCAAACTGTATAGCTCTGTGCTGAGTGCCCTGTTGTGGCTGAGAGGGCTTTGCCGAAAGATGAACCCATCTCCAAAGGACTCTGCTGTACCAGTAAGTGGCATGGGGGAGCAGTCTGGGTGCAGGCTATATAAAACAGGTGGGGAAGTGTTGGCTGGCTCACATGGCTCAAGTTGTGGACAGATGACACTAGGCTTGACCCTAAATGTTGGTATGAATCCATTCCTTGCCTGCATGCCTGCCTGAATCCCTTCAAACTATTGTGGCAGCAGCCCAACATGACTGGTGAGCATCACTAGCCTGGGAAAGCATCCTTCAGATTCAGGAAGATGTGATTCCTTTGTTATGGTCCCGGCTTATCCTACTCACTGCCAGCTGCAGAGGCATCCCCTGAGGCAGGGAATGGTGTAAAAAAATAAATTCCTTGTGAAAGTAAACTTCAACTTCCCTTTCTCCCAGGTGCTGATGAATAATGCCTTAGTCTCATGAGTTGGTGGGGTCCCTTCGGTGCGGAGTGACTGAGCACAAGGTGAGGTGGCACTGTGCTGGGGAGGTGGTAAATACATGCAGGCAGGCTGTCCCTGGGTGCCAGGTGTGCCCAGCAGGGTTTGGCAGGAGAACTAGGGGGTGGCAAGGGGGCCAGGGACCCTGTGGGGAGCTCAAGCAAAGGGGTGCTGCTTCCCTTCCTCCCTGCTGACTCACCTGCATTGTGTCACCCAGGGCATTAGTCAGGGAACTGGACTGAGGGGGTTTACCTTTACCCTACTTGTCTTGCTCCTGTGGGTTTTCCATCAGCCCCTGCTGTTGAACACACGCATTTTTCTGTTCCCAGCCAGTGCCTTGCACCCCTTGGGTTTATTTTGCCCAAGCACTGGGAGAAAGGCCCGTGCTATAGATGGGTACTGACTGGAGGAAACCATGAAATCCAGGTCTGTGTGGGGAAAACCCAAGCAAAGCCCTTGCACAGACAGTGCTGTTTTCCCCTAAACTTGCAAAGACCCCAAAGAATGTGGGCATGAAACCTTGGGGTGGGCTTAGGAACGGGGGTCACTCTTATCAGCACATGCTGGCGCTGGGACACCACAAATCCTGGGACCAGAACCATGGTGGTTTCTGCAAGACCCTCATTCTCTTAGGCTTACATGGCTGCCCCAACTCTGCCCCCGGGTCCCTGCTGTGTGCAGTGCTTGTGGTCTTCATGCTGGGTTTCTTCCAGCTGGGACCTGTGCCAGGTTGCAACTCACACCAAAGCTTTCCACTGGAAATCTCCAACCCTTCTCCTGTCCCGACTCCCTCTGGCTTGTAAGGGCACCCGGACACTGGACTCCAGCTCCAGCTCTATAAGCAATGGAAAAAGCAAAATAATTACTTCACATGACCCAGCTCTGGTTCTCCTGTCCTTACCACCCGCATGATAGCCACCATTTTTCCCTGGGCACTAACAGACTTTTAGTTTGCTTTAATGAAGTCATTTATATTCTTCCTGAGCCTATTCTCTGGAGCTGTCCCAGACTCACTGTAAGGCTCCTTTTTTTTTCCTGCCTGGGAATCAGTAAAAGTAGAGACCAAATTGATGCCCAAGCCTGGCCCCTGTGTGCATCCTTTTGAGATGTTCCTGTATTTGAGAGCACACTTCGCAGAAGAAAGTTTCCCATAGCAAATCTCTTTTAACCAGAATTGCAGCTGTACTTTGCTGATTTGGTGTTAGGATTTCATGCTGGAGAATGACAAGAGTGGTACCTCATCTCCCACCTCCTCCCAGACCACAAGATTATCTGACAGGAAACAGATTTGATTTGATGTGTTTTCTCCTCAATAAACCCATCTTACCTGCACCAATCACCTCACTATGTTCCCAGCACTTACAAACAGATCAGTCAACAGGGAAGGCAGGGGTCTTTCCCGGTACAGAAGGTAGTTTGACTGAGCTGGGATTCCTGGCGTCCTCCTGGGCCTGCATTTTAAAGATAGATGTTGTGTTTACCCTTCACCTGTCCTATGGGAATGCCAAGAGTTCTCAAAGATAATTACTAATGGGTTTGAAGTGTCTCTGACTGCTTCCTTAAGTGCCCCTGGTTTATCAAATTCTGCCCACTGGGATTCAACCCGTGTTTATCCCATTCTGGACTCTTCCCCCAGCCCTTATTAACATTTTCTGTTGTTGATAATATGTCCCAGTTTAACCTTTTCCTACATCTGGAGCATGGCATGGGATGTACCAGCTCTCACTCAGTAACACACTCATCCCACCACTGGAAAGAGTCTGTCCTCATCCTCTGACACCATTCCTTAAGATATTTGTAAACACTGAGAGATGTAAACATCTTCAGGCTAAACAGGTCGAGTTCCCTCAGCCTTTCCTCATAAGAAGAGAAGTGCTTCAGTCCCCTCACCATCTTTGTAGCCCTCCACTGGACTCTCTCCAGTAGCTCCACGTCTTTCTTGAACTGGGAAGCCCAGAAGTGAACGGAGCACTTGGGACGTGGCCTCACCATACCATAATAGAGGGGGAGGATCAACTCCTTTGACCACTTGCCACACTCTTCCTCGTGCACCCAGGATCACTTGTTATGTGTTCTCGTTTCCTGCTGCCAGCAGCTCTGCATTTCTTCATCTTCCACTTACCTCCAAAGTGATTCAAGAACCTCTTCTACAGAGCCCCTCACATATCCCACTAGTTTCTAAATCTTGAAGGTTCTTCAGCCTGTCTGAGTTTATCCTTGCCTTCCCAGGCATTACTGTCATGATCATCGTTACTCATAGGACAGCATTTCCATTTATTATAAGATTCCTTTCTGATTCCCAGGTCACCAGCTGGTGTCTGATGCTGTCACTGTCATCTCTCACTGTACTTCCTCTCTCCTGTGCTCCTCAGGACAGATTGCCTTTGTGTGCTTAATTAAGGGCATGTTCATGTGATTGCAAGAGAATTAAGTCAACACATCATAAGAAATTATTACCTGTCAGATGAAACATAGTAACTGACTCGCTTCTTCTGTTTGAGCCTGTCCCGGTTGTGAAATTAAACGGGTGAGTTTAAACACCTTCATGGCTGGGTTAAGCAAACTCTTTTTATCGCATTTGAAATGAATTAGTCTTTTGCATATAGTCAATTATTACATTAGTTGATTGGCAGTTATGCCTTCCGATGCACTAATTGGTGTCTTGTGATGAGTAAACACATCCACGATGTCTTCTGGTAGCACATAGGCTCTCTTTCACTTGCATTACTGATTTAGATTTTTTTCCCTAAGTACAATTCCCCACGTTTGCTGATTGTTCCTTTTGTTGAAACCTATGATCCATGTTTCAAATCTTCTCTTTGGAAACCACTGTTCCATTACTGCTACACAGGATCCAGTAGTAGAAGTGTGGTGGGAGAGCTGCTGGGGGACAGCTCAATTTGAACTGGAAAAGAAACCCCACACACTTTCTTTTCTGCTGTGGCCTCCTCCATCCTGCACAAGGGAGTGTTTTTACTTGGTGCCCTGGGGGCAGCTGTTAGCCCTGTCCCTTCTGACACAAAGGCATCTTCCGGTGTGAAGTCTTGGTCAGAGCCAGTAGGAATCTCAGAGAGGAGGAAGATGTGGGATCTGATAGATGGCAGAAGATGAGGATTAAGTGGCCTCACCTACACAAGCCCACTTGTGTTTCCTTTCTCCTTTCCTCATAGTGGCATGAATCTGCCTTACAACTTTCACTGTGGCATGAAAGCAGCTAGAGCAGAGATCCATGTCATGAGGGCTTTAGATTTCTGCAAGATTCCAGCCTATGAAGGAATCTAGGAGAGCTTGCAGATGTCTTTTAGAGCAGATATTCATGTCATGAGGGCTGCAGATTTTTTCAAGATCCCAGCTTATGAAAGAGTCTAGGACAGTTTGCAGCTGTCTTTTGATAAAATGTGTCTGGGTCTGGTTTGCCACATGAAGAGATCTGTTTTGGGGAACAGAGAAATGCTAAAAGTAGGTCCCCTATTAGGACTGAATCTGTAGCACTGGTGAGACCTTGTTTCTGGTGGGTGCCCTTGCAAGGGCAGTTGGGGGGTTTGGCTTCTCTGCTACGAAGACAGGTCAGTTGTTCCACACACATAGGGCCAAGGAAGGAGATACAATGCTGCAGAAAGTGTGAGAGAGTCTAAAAGTGGTGAGTGTGGGAGCCAGGACAAATAAGACAATAGATGCAGACGGGGTGGAGTTGCTCAGATGGAAATCTACCTCCTCTTAGCTAAAGATGCATAAACAGGAAGATGCTGTGACTCATCATGTATTTATTTATGCTTCTTGTTGGACAATAAAAGACATATTGGATATCTGAAATATACTTTTTGACTCTCCATTTATCAGGGACCAAGAAAGTTCCTGCCTTTAAAGATCCCTGACATAATCTCAAGTTCAACACTCTGGAGTCAGGAGTGTTTATGGCTACTGGTATGTCTTCTCATAGGACCTCCAGGCAGAAGAGACAGCATACAATCAGACTCCAGGCCTAGAGTGAGGCACAACACCTACTTTTTAATCCATTTATTTCTGGTCAGCAGTTCAGTCCTATTTGTTCTGAAGCCATTCAATCTATTGGTTTAGGTCTGATGATAAAGCTAGTGTTACAATGTGGACATGACCCACATTAATTCATGGCTATGAAACAGCTCTGTTGAGAGGCTGCAGTAATAAAATCTGCTTGTTAAGAGTTAAAATTTTAGTCAAAGCTGTTAAGTGCACTTATCACAAAGAGAAGCAGCTGGTTTTTGTAAGAAGGCAACCCAATAAATGTGGTTCATTTTTGTAGATCTGGACCCAGACATGGTTTTTAAGGGTTTAAAAGTTGGTTGTTGGAGATCTTTTGGAAATACATGGTTCCAGGAGCTTGAAGGATGGGAACAGAAAGGGCTGTAAAATCATACTTCTGAAAAATAAGCCTATATTTGACTTGTTTGTTCTCTCTGAATGGTTGAAGTCAATGGAATCCTGACAGTGCAAGAGCCTTAGCAGAATCTCAAAGGGATGATTGAAAGCACTAAGGAAGGATATTGCTCCTAAAAGCAATGTTGCTACCAAGAGCAAAGAGTGCTCCTGAGAGCACTCAGGAAGTGGCAGAACATGTCGTGATGTTCAGGCTGCACAAGCTGACTCCACCATAGCCAGGAGTCATTGGGAAGCAATTCATGAAGAGCAGAATGGGCATAATACACTCAAAGTTATCAGTGTGGTGGCTCAGGTGTTGGACAAAACGCATTTGAGCTCCTGACTCTCTGAATAGCTTTGGGCAAATACTCTTACTGCTCTGAACTTTCATCTGCAATATAAGGAGGAGACTTCCCCATCAGACTTGGGCCTTCCAGACTGATCATATCTCAGAGACACCCTGAAGCTTAAGTGTATTTTCTTAGGCTGGACCTCTTTATTCCAGATGAGGATATAACCAGGAGCTAGATCATGACACCAGGACTGGAGGGGAATGATCATTATGTCACAGTGTCTCAGAGAACAGCAGTGATTCTCTGACGGGAGCTTCTTGCTATACATCTCTCTTGGGGAGTTAGGCAGAAGTCACAAATCAGCAGGAAAAATATTTAATGGTTGGTTTCTGATTGGTTCTCTACCCTGGTGAACAGTGGATGAAATACGGGACTGCTGCACTGAGAGCTGCATTATTATCTACAGACCCCAAAATGTGGGCTCTAGGGAGTCCTCTGGCTTTGCTCTGGAGGACATGTGGAGGGCATTGCATCACTGCACATTCTAGATTAGGTTTATTTGATTTTGGGTTCTGCGTGACGGAGAGGACCCCATGGACTTTGGCCATAAGCCAACTTTGTTCTGCTGATACTTCTCCGTGTGAAGGGAGATGCTGGCTGCTGCCATTGACCTGCACAAATTCCTGCTCTGCATCTGGTCCCATGGCACGTCAGCTGCCCCATCTTTCACCCCACTGAGCAGCATCAACTTGCATAACCTCCTTGGACTTGTATGTCATAGTCACTTAAATTAACTAAAGACCCCTGAAAGCAAATGGCCTTGGACTTGTGGATCCTGCTTTTGTGGCTCATAACCATTCTTTTTGTTCTAAGGACCTATGCTGGTCTAAGGCCCAGCTCCCCTGTATGCATTTCCATGGGTGGGTGAGCAGTAGAGCTGGTCTGGCTGCTGACAGTGGATACACCTGGCTCTGAACCGACCTGCAGAGAAAGTCACCGTGGCCCAGAGGCTCCTGGAGCTCTGCAAGTGGCCAGCAGGAGACACAGCCACGGGCTGTCAGGCCAGTCCTTCAAGCCCTCTCGGGGGAAGACAATTTTGCATGTCAATGGAAATGCTAGGCTGCAATTTGAGATGTTTAAGAATACTAGAATGCCTAAGGGATTTGGTAGGTCCTCTGAGGTCAGATGGTAATTTGAAGACACCTGTAAATGCCTGAAAAACTTTGTAATGTTAAGTTCTTCATCATCAATGGCACAGATTCCCCAAACCCAACCTCTGCTCTCATTTTCCCAAAACTTCCATGTTCCTCCATGTTTTCCCCTCCTCTCTTACCCATGCTCCTCCACAGTTCCACGAGATCCACTAGAGCCCTTCACCCTCCCGTGAGACCTCAGCAAGCTGCACCAAACTCAGTGCTCCTCACCACTCTTCAGGGTCCTTCCTAAGCCTGTCTACTGAAGGTTAGCTGGAATTGTTGCTTTTCCAATAGAATCAACCCCTTTTCCTTCATCAACATGGTCAGCCCTGAACTGTAAATCAGAGGATATCACCTATGTAGCTCTTGTTTGTGGAATACCCATCCTGCTCCAGTCCTCTGACCACCAGCTCATTCAAAGCTCAACCCAAAACTCATTTCTATCATCCTGCAAGGGTTTGATGAAATATGACAAAACATTGAGCTCAGTTGGCTCTCCATTTTGCTGTCAAGCTCTCCATTCCTGGATGTTGTTCTCCCTGCCTCTTTCTCTTTTGCCCCTCAAGCAGGGTTTGGGATCTTTGACAATGAGGTTTTCAACCACAGCAATTTTTTTAGTCATTCACAGTATTTCATTACAGCTTTGACTCTTCTAATTCTCTGTGACACATGGTCTCTCATGAACATAATTTTCAAACACATGAATCATTGCTAGACATCCGTTTTCCCATCTGGGTCTTTGGCAAGGTGAGTTCTTGCTCATCTCCATGGACTTTCAGCTTGCATGGCTTTGTCATGAGTATGGCCTGCTTTGGCCTGGTCCCTGCTGTGTCAGGTGCCTTTGCACATGCACACACACACACAGACAGACATACACGTGTGTCACTGTACAGGCTTAACTGGGCTCTGCTCCTCTATCTTGATCAGCCATCATCCTCCTTCTGAGTCATGGCTGAGGAAGATAAGCAGCTGGTTTTGCTATTGGCTTCATGATAATAAGTAAACAGTAATTAATATTTTGCAATTATGTATGTCCTTGAATTGGATGATCTGAAAGCACTTCATTAACATTAATTAGTCATCATCGCATAGCCCACATGAGGTAGATAAGGTTTTATTGTGCAGAAGGGAAAACTGAGGTGGAAAGAAATACCAGGATCAGGCAGATCTAACATCTGTCAGAAGGGTTTGCAATGCCTTGGCACTTCTCAAAGCTGAGGTTTGCTGCAGTCTCATTTTGAAGACACTAATGGAAAAATTTGGGCTAAAATGCAGAAGGCAAAATCCTAAATGTTCAGGACAGAGTCTAATCAAGGCCTTGATTCTCCACAGGTTGTGCCTGTCCACTGCCTTGGCTCTTTCTGCTTTTGCTGCTGTTGGATACTTTGCTAATCACCAAGACTCCAGTGCAACAGGTCACACAGGCACCTAACAGACCCGAAGGAGTGAAGTGGATCTACATCCTTTTCTGCACCTGGTCTGATATCTTAGAGACATTTTTTCAGCTGCCCAGAAAACATTTACCAAACCATCCAAATTACTTAGGTTATAAAGTCCTTGCAAAAACACTCTTGGCCAGCTGGAGGGTCAGACATAGATCAAATGATTTGAGTAAAGGGAGATGTGTCTAGACATTGCATGGGGTTTCCAAACTCAAACCAGTGTCTCACATCAGGAGCTTGATTCCTCTGCCCAAATGACCTGGATGCTCCTCCTGACCTTCAGATAACTTTTGGAAGAACAAGGGTCTCCTGAAGGTCCCGTGTCAGATCTGCTGAGTGGTTTAGGTACCTCAGGGCACCTTGAGACCTCCTCATTTTGAATCATGCCCCAAATGTCCAGTTTTATGGCCTGTGTTGGCAGTGCATGCCCAGCACGTGTTTCACTACATCCAAGTCTTTCTCTAGACAGGCAGGCCCATGCACAGACACTGACTAAATTAATCTGAGCACCCTCTGAAAAATCTTTACAGTTCTCTGGGTAAAAGAGTCTAAGCACCCTGTTGCTTCCAGTTCCTATGTTTACCTCCCACTTTCAAGCCTAAGTTATTTAGGAACTTTGGGAAAGATCTCTATCTGCCAGTGGATGCTACAGCTGTGCAGTAGGAATAGGGTCCCTGCAGGATCTACCGCTCCCCTCAGAGCTCTCAGACCCCCTGTTATCATCCCTAAGGCTCACTGCATACAGGGTCTCTCCTCCAGTATCCTTCTCACTCCAATGCTGACTCTGTAGAAATCAGTATCACCAGCAGGATTTAAAACCAAGTCAGACACTGTTATCCTAAGATCTTCAGCCATGGTCCAAGTTTCTTACAATGCCAAGTGATTGGATTTAATTTCTTGCTTGTGTTTACGTCTTTCCCAGTTAGAGGAGGTCTGCATGACAGTGGTGTGAGGAGATCAGGGGTAGCTGAGTGTCCCCACACTTTGTAGCTGAACACCCACAAGACCTGGGTAGATGTGCTCTCTTTTCAAGCACCTTGGTGGTCCCAACCAGACAGAGGCATGTGCCAGGGAACCCACCTGCTGTGGTCAGGCTCTGTCTTCTTCCTCGGGTGTTTTGTGTGACCTCAGTGATTGATGTGACTGACCTCCTCCAAGGGGGCTGAGTTAACATCTCTTTATGTTGCTGGTCTGCACTGTCAGTGATCAGTGCTGGATGTCAGGATAACCTGGGCTTGAATGTACAGCACTGGGTCCTCTGATACAGTGGACATGGGGAGATCAAATAGGGGACCTATAAGATTCCATTCTGTGCTCAGCCGAAGAGGGGGTGATGCCTCCCTCTCATGCTCCCTTCCCAAGGAGTGATGGGACTTGAAGGAACTTCTCCAACTGGAGGGTCTGTGACTGACCTGGAAAAGTTGAGGTCATGATGTTTTCCTTTGGAGTGGAATTGAGGTGTTTGAAAACAGGTGAGGAGCAGCAGGAGGGAAAGAGAAAATGCAAGACCTGTTCATCAGGTGAGAACTGCCTGTTTTACACCCCAAAGGAGATATAGTGGGGACTACACATTCATGTGTAAACTCAGGGGGTTTTTAAATCCAAGATTGTGTGGGTGAACTTCAGGCTGGCTTTTCTTGGAGGAGGGCTGGACTTAAAAGCTTTAACACAATTCTTTTAATGCACATGTCTGGAGCAGTTCTCTGTGGCTGAAAAAAGCCAACCAACTGATCAAAACCTGGGTCTTACTCAGTTCTCATGATTCATTACAGCCCCTCCCCTCCACCAGCCAGAAGAGAGGAGTCTGGGGTGACCAGTTGGTGGGAGGCCCTGGTCTCTTTATGAAGTGGGATTGAAGCATGTTTTGCCTGAAGGTTTTATAGGGGTATTTCCTGACAGCAGAGGACAGGGTGAGACTCACAGATCTTTTGGGTCTCATGGCAGAGCTTGTCATGGTTGATATATGCTCATTTCTCTGGATTCATTCTTTTTTTGAGCATCTCCTCTTGTCCACCCTAGTCTTTTTGCCCTTCTCAATGTCCTTCTGCCTGGTTCAAGTCTCACAGCCCCTTCAGCCCTAAGTTAGTTCCCTTTTTCTTTGCCTGTCTGCAGAGACATTCCCTCTCTCCCTCTCTTAACCTCAGGCCCTTTATCTGCTGTCTTAACTCCCAGTTTGAGCTCTTGTTTCAATCGCCTCTGCACACAGCTCACTGGCCTCAGTCCCTCTGCTGCTTTTCCTGAGTCCTTATCAGCTCCATGCATGCCTCCTCCCCGTTCTCTTTTGCAAATGCTGTGTCCCTCATATCAGGTCCCTCTGTGGCTCTCTCATTTGTCTCCTGTCCCTTCCCGTGCCCTCCACAGGCTGGCAGTCCCTGTCACCAGGTCCAGCCACCTCTGGATTCTACCACCTTCCTGTCTGCCTGGGTTTCTCTCTGAGGAACCATGAGGTGGTCTCTCCGAGAATGGCTTCCCATGGCATCATACCCCAAACACTACCCCAAACGCTTTTCTTTCCATCTCCATGCCTTGTCTTCACCTCTAAACACCAGAGCTTCCTTCCACATTCCCAGTTCTGTTATGACTAGTGTTCATTTAATGTTGTACCTCCCCCCTCTATCCCAGTCTGGGATTGTTACCTCTCAGATAACCCTCCTTCTACCCAGACACCATCTTCCAGAGAAAACCATGGTCAGGGGGTGTTGTCAGTCCCTGGTTTTCACTTCTGGTACCCACTTTCTGCCATGGGGCCATCAGAAGCCACCAGTACGAGGTGACCCTGCTTGAGCAGGGAGGTTAGACCATACGACCCACTGTGGTCCCTTCCAGCCTTACCCATTCTGGGCTTCTGTGCTTCTGTGAGCATAAGGGAAGAGATCCATTTCCTCTGTGGGGAAGACGTGGTGAGTGATCTTGTCCTCTCTAGGAGCTGCAGAAATTTCAGATGAGAGGTGAATGACTTCCAAAATTTCTGAGAAGTTTTGTCAGCAAAAATTTGCCAAGTCTCTGCTGAGGCCACCTGAGCTGCACTCGGGCCACATTGGAAATTTTCACCAGCGGGCCAAAGTACTTCCACGTCTGCCTATTTGCATGTCTGTCTCCCAACCATCTCTCCAGTCCCAGAAGCAAGGCGAGGCCACCAGAGCCTTTGCAACAGTGATTTTTAAGATGGTAAAAGCATAAATTTGTTACTAGCCCACTTCTGGAAGTGCTTGAAATAAATACATATTTGAGGTAAACAGCAAGTGAGAAAACATTCAAACCCCAGCAGTGCCAGTTTGGCAATGCTCTGGGCAAGCTTGGGAGCAGAGCAACAGGCTGTGCTGGCAGCTGTGCCAATGAGGCACAGTAGAAGAGCTTGTGCAGGCAAATGTTTGGGCCTCGCAGGCAAAACCACCCCTGGCCCCTTTGATCAAATGTGCTTGGTTTGAGACAGGTCCCTCATCTGCCCGTGGCAGCCAGGATAAACAGCACAGGAGAACCCAGCGCATCCCAGTGCCACCCTGGTGGTGCAGGCACAGCTCAGCTCCCAGTGCCGCAGGCAGGGCACCCGCTGGTCCCTGCCCAGCCCTGGGCTGTGCTCCTGCCCTGCCTCTGCCCACTCAGGGCTTGGAGGCCAGCAGCCTTGCACCAGGCAGTGGAGGAGGAGGGCAGTGCCCGGCATGACATGTGCTGGGTGCGTCCATGCCGGCGCTGGGTACCAGCCGTGCCTGGGGCAGCGTGTGGGAGAGTGTTTGTGTGGCTGCATCCTCCTGGTGTGGGCAGTCTGTGTCGCATGACACACTCATGGTGTGAAGGGGGAAGGGAGGATGAATGGAAGATGACTGTAGGATCCTGCAACAGAGAGAATAAAGAGGAAAATCAGCTAGACCTGCTGGGGTGGTTGAAATTCTTGCTTTGGGCTTGGATAAGGTGTTAAAGCACATTTCTCATTCCCTTGTGGGATTGGAGAAGTGTCTCCCATTCCAGTACATGGCTCTGCAAATGCATCCTGCCCTTCACGCAGGGGTAGTGGGAGCTGTCCCTGCCCTGACTTGTGGCAGCGACTGTCACCCACCTTGGGACTCTGCTCCGCGCCACACAGCTCCAAAATCAGCAAGAGATGACTTGCCTCTGGGCACTGCCATTATGTAAAGGGACAGGAGGCAGGTTTCACAGTCATAAAGGTGTTGCACAATTAATTATTCTGGCTTGGCTCCGGATCCCCGGAGCTCAAGGATGCCACGCTACATGACTAGTGCAGCAAAGGCTCAGCCCGGCTGAGCCTCAGGCTAGTAAATCACTTCTGCTCGTGTCTCTCCCCTTCCACTCGAGTGGATGCTCTTTCAAAGGGGGACTTGATGGAGCGTGCTCTGAAGCAGCAGCACCTGCAATCAGGGGGCAGCCAGAAACAAATGCCAGCTCTTTGTACTGGTGTCTTCTCTCTCCCCCAAGGGACACCCCCCATGCCGAGCCCCCAGCCCACGGGAGAGCCAGCACTGCACTGGGCAAGAGCAAAGCCCCATGCCTGGGCTTCTCATTTGTATTTGCCTGGCTCAAGGCTAAAACCCATTTGTCTTGACATGCCTTTCTCCTGGAAATTAAAGACCTTGTATTCTTCTCCTCACAGTGGTATCGTACCCTATAATCAAGCTGCCTCTCCATCTTCTCTCTGAAAGGCTGAACATGCTGAACTCTCAGCTACTCCCTGCAAAGCGTTATTTGCTTTAGCCCTCAGGTGAATTTCCTGGTCCTGTCTTCACTGTCTTTAACTTTTAAACATCTTTCAAAAGTGCAAAAACACCTGAAACCCTACAGTCCTGTACTCATCAGGGCTGGGTGCACGTATTCCTGTCTTGTTATTCTGCGGCCATGTGAGTTTCCCTCTCCTCTCCTCTCCTCTC